>PVKE010007617.1:18482-50201 GCA_004027555.1 Craseonycteris thonglongyai
CCCCCCCCCCCCCCCCCCCCGAGGCAAAATATTGGCTCTGGAAAATCCTCCTAGGGCTTTTGGTCTTCTCTAGGAGCTATTAGGCAGGGGGTGGAAAACTGCTGGAGTCTTGCTGAGTCAGCTTTCAGGAAAAATATGCTGGGAAGAGCAGTGAAATTCTTTGATGGGGTCCTCTGCTAGCTGACGGCTAGAATAATATCTCCCACACATCTTGCTAGACCTCGTTCTTCTCTGCCCAGCCAGGGGCCAAAGCCAGCTGCTTAGTGAGGGAGTAACTAAAGTTCAACAAAGACTGCAGCCTAAAGTTCCATGTGCACAGGGAGAGACACTGGCTACGGCTTTCTAAGTCCTTGTGTAATCTGGGGCCTAGCTCCTTTGTCTCCCTGGGACTTAGTGCGTCTTTCCACAGGCTAACCTGGGAGGATGGCCCAGTGGCACTTAGTTTCTGCAACTCCAGTTTGGAGAGGAAGAGCACTTTTCCTCACTTCCAACTCCCATACTGCCCTGGTCCCTCCTCCAGCTTCAGTAATGCCCATGAGGCAAGGAACCGTGGAACCAGGAATGTACCCACCTGGAGCCTGCCACCCTCAGCCACAGATTCTGCCCTCCTCAGGGCAGATTGTTCTGCCAGTGTCACACCCCTGGGTGTGAGCATGTGTAAAAGGCCCCTTATGTGCATGACAGTGCAGGGGTAAGAAGAGAAGGGGGTAGGCAGGGACCAAGGGGAGCCCAAGAATTCTAACCCCACCAGAAGGTTATGAAGGTATATTTGTCAAGGTAGGAGACAGGACATTTTCTATTTAACAGTCTGTTACCTCAACTGAAATATTCAGCTGTATGCACTCTGGTCCCAGTGGGAGGGGCACTGAATCACTCTCCCTTCTACCCTATAGTCCGAGCACTTCAAGACAACATCGCAGAAGGTGGCTCGGAAGTTCTGGTGGAAGAACGTGAAGATGATTGTCCTCATCTGCGTGATTGTTTTTATCATCATCCTCTTCATCGTGCTCTTTGCCACTAATGTCATCCCCTAAGTAACTTAGGGAGCCCCTCCCACCCTGGCCTCTTCGAGGTAACCCTCCATGGTGGGCGCCAAAAGGGACCCTCTTTCCCACCCTTCTTCACAGGGCTCAGTCCTCCAGCCCCTGACTCTGAGGCTCCTCTGCCACATTATCTGCCCCACGGAGTACCTTGGTCCCCCAGAAGGAGAGAGCTGGACTATGGCTGCATTTCACGGGTCCTCAGAGTTAGTTGGAGAGACCCGAAGGGCCCAGCATGTGGCTGGGACACTGGCAGTGGCTGGTAGGCAATAAAGAACCTTCAGTATCCCTAAGTTTGTGAGATGCTTTCTCCTTTGCATTTGGTCTTGGGCCCTTTTTTCCCTGAGGACACCCGCTGGCTGAGATTCTCCCATTTGTGGCCGAAGCTGTTGGAGAGGTGGAGAACAAATGTTTAGAAAGGAAAGACAGAGTGGTCCTGTTCCATTCATTGTTACAAGTCTCAAGAACAAGACGTGTTTGGGGAAGCCAGGATGGCTCAGCGGGTAAAGTGCTCGCTTTGCAGCCCCAGGGACAGGATCGAATCCTGGTCCTGGCTCGTGGGGACTCATATGCTGAACTGGGGTGTACTTCCCACGCAGAAGGCCCTCAGTTCGGTTCTCATTCCCTGGTTCAGCCCCTGGCTCGAAGGGGCATGTCTCCCATGCGGGAGGCCCCTGCCCAGTTCCCTGCCCTGTGTAGCCCCCGCCCACCTGTGTGGAATGAAACCATGTTGAAAATTGATGGTACAACTATGAAGACTGCTCTGGGTCCTCCCCCTTCTCTCTGTCTCTCTCTGTCTTTGTCAAAAACAATAAAATAAATCTTTAAATAAAAAGAACAAGAAATTTTCGGGGAGTCTTGTCATATGGAAAATTAAAAAACTTCATGGCATTTTAGAGTGGGATGCAAGACTTCTAAGTGTCCACCTTGGCTCTTGCCATGTCCTTTTATTACTTTTCTGCTATAAACATTAACCAAGATGTAAGGCCTATCTTATGAATTCCGAATTCTGCGTGAGGGCCTCCTGCCTCTCGCATCGTTGCCATCTCTCTTCTGTGGCCCTGCTGTCTAGTGCAGGGGGTTAGAGGAACTGGACTACTTTCCCTTCTCGTGGTTCTGTAAGTCCTGTTTGTGTGCTCCTGCCCTTCTGGGACTTAGCAGGGTCTCTGGGTCTCAGCTGTCCCAAGGGCACAAGCATCTCTCTTAGTATCACAGGGCAGGGCTCTGGCCCTCCTTCCCCTTCATGTGCAGTGGGACTGTGTCTTTGTTTTTATTTATTTATTTATTTATTTATTTATTTATTTTTTATTGTTTTTTGACAGAGAGAGAGAGAGATACAGAGAGAGAACTGAACTGGGGGAGCTCCCAGTTCAGCATATGGTTCCGCACGGGCCGGGGTCGAGATTCGATCCCTGGTCCCCGGCGCTGCAAAGTGAGTGCTTAACCCACTGAGCCATCCCGGCTTCCCCAAGGGACTGTGTCTTTGAGCCCCCTCCTCTCCACCAGGTTCTACCACATTGTCATTCTTTCCAGTACCCAGTCCGCCTTGGTTTGGAGGAAGGATTCTTGCCATCTCTGTCCCATTTCCCACAGAGACTTTGCACAGTTGAAAGCAACCTGTTTTGGGGAGGGAGTGGAAGGGGCAGGGTTGGGAGACTGGTACTGGCAAGTCGAGTTCGGAATCATGTTCCAACAACTGCAGAAGGAAGAAGAAAACAGAAGAGGCTCCCTGGGTGGTTTTTGCCACTATTATGCCATCTCTCTCCTCAGTCCACTCCTGGATGCCAGGACCAAGGAACTGCAGTGAAGCCTCCTTGGGACCCAGACTGCCCAGGTGGGGTGGGTCTGTGCTCACAGGCGCTCCACCCCAGGAAGGGAAGCTCGCCACCCCCCTCCTCTGTAGGGGCCCCATCTGAGAAGTTGGTGGCATGGGGTGGCTGGTGACTTCTCTGCTCACTGAGAGGAGAGGGTGAGGATGGGCAGTCAGCTCAGGAAGACCCTCAAGGGGCTGTAGACATGTGCCTCACCCTGGCTCTGAGGAGCATGTCATATCAGCGCAGGGCTGCCCTCGCCCTCCTGGGACAAAGGGGAGTAGGCACTGAGAAGCTACAGCGTGTACTTTCTCCACCACGCTGGGTGGGTTTGTTTGTTTGTTTTTGTTTTTTAATTGAGGTGAAATTCACATAACATACGAACATTTTAAAAGGTACAATTCAGTGCATTCACAATGTTATTTTATTTATTTATTTTTATTTTTTATTGTTTTTTGACAGAGACAGAGATGGACAGAGAGAAGGGGGAGGGCCCAGAGCAGTCTCCATAGTTGACATTAGTTTTCCATATAGTTTCACTCCACAGGTGGGCACAGGGCTGCACAGGGCAGGAACTGGGCCGGGAGCCTCCCACATAGGCCCCGGCAAGAACTGAACTGGGGGCACTCCCCAGTTCAGCATGTGGGTCCGCATGGGCCGGGCCTGGGATTTGATCCTTGAGCTCTGGGACTGCAAAGCGAGCATTTAACCTGCTGAGCCATCCCAGCTTCCGTTTTTGTTTTTGTTTTTTTTTGTAAATTAATTTTTCTTTCATTTCATAACTTTTGGGGGGTTGCTTTTTAATTGTGGTTGAGATGCACTCACTAAGATGGCAAAGATCCTGTCTGGCTGGCTGAGGTGTCTTCAGTGCCTAGCACACAGGGGGACAATGACACTCAGTGGAGTCGTAAGCCCCATCTACCTGATCTTGGATGCAGCCCCACAGAGGCTTCCCTGAGCCCCCTCCAGAGTCCACTCCACTGTGCCCATTTCATGGACTGGGACCCAAGGTGTGCGCAGCAGGCAGACCTGGTGCCAGGCTGCTCAGGCGCACTCCCAGGTCATGAGACTGGAGTCATCCGAAGCCGGGCAGCTGGGGAGGCGCTCTAAGGACCCCGGTCGCTGGGGCCATCCGCTTTCGATTTGAACTTGGTCTCAGTCGCTGCTGGGGGAAGGCGTCCCGCAGCCCCCGCCCCGCCCTGCCCCGCCCCTCTGCTTCCTCCTGGCCTGTGTGGCACCGGGCAGCTCTGTGGGCAGAGGAGCAGAGCGGCACGGCGGCAGCAGCATGGTGAGAACTTGGGCGGGGCGGCCGGGAGACGGGCAGAGGGCACGCCAGGGGGTTGCCGGACAGGAGTCCCAGTGCCGGGGCGCCCTTCAGGACCCGCGCAGGGGCTCCTGTGAGGTGACAGCTCCAGGAGCTGGGCTGGGGCCAGACCCTCCACTCCCCGCGCAGTTAGGGAGGGAAAGTGCCCCGTGAGCCCTGTCCAGGCTGCCCCGCGCCCAGTGAACGCGACTCGCGCCCACTGCCCTGAATCAAGTGCTTATGAGAACCCGCCTCAGAGTCAGGCTGAGATCCTGACTTACCTGGTGGCCACTTACTGGCTCTGTAACCCCGGGTAAGTCACTTAACCTCCCTGCGCCCCCTTTTCTGCACCTGTGAAGTGAGCTCAGCAAAATCTGCCTTGCTGGGTCCTTGTGAGTTTACAAGTGTGATACAATGGCAGAGACCCGCCTGGCACTCAGAACCTGCTCCGGAGAAGTGGTAGGTAATGTGATGATGACCTCTTCAGCCCTTCCTGGGGCTGTTAGGAGCCAAGTCGGCCCCGGGAGTTGGTAACCTGAGCAGATGGGGTGGTAGAGGCTGAGCCAGCCCAGGGCAGAATGTTGGAGGGGAAAGAGAAAGGAACTTTTACTGTAAAAGTCCCACCGCAGTTATCAGTGTCACATAGCCATGACTCCCTCCTGGGGACACATTCTTGAGCTGAGTCATCCCCCACTCCTGCTGCCGAATCTAGATTTTGCCTCCACTTGCCATCTCCAAAGCAAAGGTGTTAGGAACAGGTGGTGCCAGTTGCTGCCCTCTCCCCAACCCCCCAAACATGAGCCTGGCAGGAAGCAGGCTTGGTGGTTTAAGATTCTGCTTTACGAGAAGCTGGCAGAGGTGTGACACCAAAGGACCTGGTTAGGGGTCGCAGGGCCTGGATGGCCTCATCTGCAGGGAACTGGAGGCAGGAAGAGGAAGCCAGGCAGGAAGGTAGTGCTGAGCTCTACGGCTATGCCAGGAAACGGAGCGAGGCTCTGAAAATGGTACAGAGCCCAGAGTCTACTTCCCAGTGTGCGGGGCAAATGATTGGACAGGCCTCGGGGGCAGTGTCTGGCTGGCCCTTAGCATTTGGGGAGAAGGAGAAATTCCTGAAATGAAGACTGAGGCCAGGGCAATTTATTAGGGCAAACTGGAGAATGCTGGGACGCTCACAGGTTCATGTGAGGCAAATAGTGGACCACAGCCCGGGGAGGGTACATTGACCTCTCTCCCCCACCCATGTTCTAGCTCTATCCCTCCATTCTTCTTTCACTCCTTCCCCTTCCTCTGCCCCCAGCTCTTTTTCTACCTTCTTCCCAACCCCATTCCCTACCGGGTCCTTCTTCCTTTCCTTCTCTTCTCAGATTGCTTCAATTAACAAATATTTCTTGGGCATTTCCTTTGTGCCAGACATGGTATGGCTATCGGGGATAGAGCAGGAACAAAATAGTGATGGGCAAGATGGAAACTGAGTGGGTAATGACTTAATTCATTCATCCTGTAGTCAGGGGTGGCGAACCTTTTGGCTATTGAGTGCCAAAGTTTATGAAATAAGAGTATACTCGCTCTACTCGCGTGCCAACCCATCGAGTGTGATAGAGGTATCGATTATTTTTATAAGAGCATAAACAATAATTTTTAAAATGGTATTCACAGCTCCGCGTGCCGAAATAATTGCTCCGCGTGCCACTTTGGGCACACGTGCCGTAGGTTCGCCACCCTCGCTGTAGGTGGTCCTCTCTCATATACTGTGCAAAGAATTTGGGTTTTGGCCTCCTTTGTATGCACACAAGTTGAGTTGGCAGCATGAGAAGGTTTGGTGAGCCAGCTAAAGCATTTGACTTCCTTTCTGCCTGCATTCCATTTAGCACAGGGGTTAAGAATGTGATCCCTGGTGTCTATGTTCAGCTCTCAGGTCTTCTACTCAAGGGCCCTGTGACCTTGCTTGCATGGGTGCTTTAACCCTTGGGAGCCTCTTTTTTTTTTTTTTATTATAAACTGGGATAATAATACTATCCTCAATGGATTAATGTGAAGATTAAATGAGATAAAGTGAACAGACAGCTAGCAGCTCAATGCTTAGTTCAGACTATGTGCCCATTGAATAGTGGCTGTTATTACTGTCAAGATATAAAATTTCAATAGCCTGCAGCACCTGGTAGAAATCAACTAGATGCAGACTCTCAAAGGCCCATGTAAAGTTCTGTCTTTAGGTTAGAAACAATTAAGGGCACAGGTTTGCCATTCGGAAGACTGCTTGGCTGTATATTTTGTAAAAATATCTAGCACAGGGGTGTCCAAAAGTTTGGCTTCCCTGGACCACATTGGAAGAACTGTCTGGGGCCACACATAAAATACACTAACACTGATGATAGCTGATGAACTAAAAAAATCATAAAAAAAAACTCATGATGTGTTTTCTTATGAAAGTTTGCAAATTCATGTTGGGTTGCATTCAAAGCCGTCCTGCGCTACATGTGACCCATGGCAGGGGGATAGAGCAGCTCGCTCTAAACGGTTTTATGGATCACAAATATTGTGTAGTTCTAGGGGGTCTGACTGCTAAAAAAAGACAATACTAGGGAAATGTGGGCTAGCACAATAATAATAGCTATTATTTATTTATTTATTATTTTAAAGTGTTTTTTCATTTTTAATAGATTCTTTTTTTTAAATATATTTTTATTTTTTTATTTTTTTTGACAGAGGAGAGAGAGAGAGAGAGAGAGATACAGAGACAGAGAGAGAACTGAAATAGGGGAGCTCCCAGTTCAGCACATGGGTCCACACGGGCCGGGGCCGGGATTCGATCCTCGGTCCCTGGTGCTGCAAAGTGAGCGCCCAACCCACTGAGCCATCCCGGCTTCCCCGCTATTATTTATTGAGCATCTAATCATCTAATATACCGTACTCCAGGTATTGTGCTAAGCACTTTATAATATGTCGTATGTCTTAGCTAATGTTATGGTAGAGATGTCAGCACTTTGTAGATGAGGAAGTGGTAGGTCAGAAAGGTCATGTCCTCAGTCCTTAGTCACTCAGCTGGTGAGTGGTTGAGGCAGAACTTGAAGGAACCCAGGGCTGTAATGCAGAGCCCTGCTCCTAGTCTCTGCGTTCAGGTGAGTGCTGCCATAGGAAGGAGTTGACCCACTTGATCGCTGTCCGGGTTCATCTCACCACAGTGATGACAGCTGGAAGCGGGTTTCTTAGGCACTAATGAAGAGAGGGGAGAGAGGAGAGTTAGGACAGGGAGGGTTTGGAGAGCTTTGTGTTTAGAGGAACCAAGAAAATGTGGCCTGGAAAAACCTGAGGGAAATATGAGTGTCAGAGGAGGGATATTGTGTACAGAGGGTAACTGTCTGTCAGGAACATTTCCTCTATGACTACCAGCCTATGTTTGCTAACTATGCTTCTGTTCCCCTCTCCCCCTGGCGCACAACTTCATGTCCTGCAGGCCCTGGCAGGGCCCAGAAGTGCCTCTCTCACCTACACATCCTCTCTGTACTCTGCTCCCCCAGCCTGGTGGACATCTCACACCCTTGCTGATGGCACTTCTCCGCCCCTTCCGGCTGGCCTCTCTGCCTTACGTTTTCTCACTTCCATCCGTGCCAGTCTGCCACCGACAGAGAAATGATCCTGAAGCTCCTCTCCAGTGTTGTCCTTGGCTCAGAATCCTACACCAGCTCTTGTTCTGTCCCTCCCTCAAGAAAGCACTGTCTTCTTGACTTTTACTCTTTCTCCATCCCACCCTGCCCCTCCACCCTGACCCTCTCTGCCTGGTCATCACTGTTCTGAGTTGGTCTCTGTCTCTCTATGTCCAGATTGCCCAGCTCCACCCTATCCTTGAAGGGTTCACACCACCTTGTCTATGGCAGTTCTCAGGAACCACCCCTCTATGGACACTCCCTATTTGTATCTCCCAGTGTAACTCCTTATTCTCTAATTGTATCATATATCTCTTTCCCCAGCCTATAGTCATCTTCCACAATTCGTTCAGAAAATACTTGTCATGCGGCCACTGTGTGCTAGGCACCAAGCTGAGTTCAGTGTGGCAGCAGGCAGCATGGCCTTGCCTTCTTCCACATCTCGTAGTTCTTTATTTCTCTCTGTGCCAGAAGAGACTTGTTTGTGCACACAGTGTGTCCTTTTTCCTCTGGTTGAGTGGGGCGAAGGAGGGCCAGAGACCTAAGCCTGAGGCCTCTGTGTTCCTTGGAGCAAATGTGTTCTTTTAGGCCTGGGCCCATCTTGGCTTCAGACAGGTTTGGCCTCCAGTGGAGGAAGAAGGCTGCAGAGGGCAGTGGGAGGCACAGCCGGCTCTCCTGGAGAATGTGACCCAGTGTCATCCCCTGTTGGAGAAGATGATAATAGCTGTAGCATTCAGAGTAGAAAAAATAACACCCAAGACCTCACCAGTCTCTAGCAGTGATTCTCATTTTCAAATCTCTGACCATTCCCAAGTTTTTGTCTTGGACTATTTGAAAGTGGAGACACCTTAGGCTGTTTGAACATGAAGGGCTCCAAATAATGGAGCCTTGCTGAATAATCTAGTCATCATGATAGTGGTGATGGTGGCTGACTCAGGAACAAGTACGGAGGAGTGTACCTCCCCTGTTCCCCCATTACTGCTTCTCCTGCCTGTGAGCACACCCCTCTACCAAGGTTAGCCTGCCCCCTTTCGAAGCAGGTCGCTTTTCTACCTCATAGGCAAATATTGACCTACTTGGTTTCAGATGCTGCCCCTCAAAACTCCTGCTGGACTAGAAAAACACACTAGGACAAGCTTGTCCAACCTGTGGCCCACGGGCTGCATGCAGCCCAGGACGGCTTGGAAGGCGGCCCACCACAAATTCATAAACTTTCTTCAAACATTAGGAGATTTGTGTGTGTGTGTGTGTGTGTGTGATTTTTTTTTTTTTTTCAAGCTCATCAGCTAACGTTAGCGTTAGTGTATTTTATGTGTGGCCCAAGACAATTCTTCTTCCAATGTGGCCCAGGAAAACCAAAAGATTGGACACCCCTGTAACTCTTGAGAATAAGAGTTGCTTTTGGATAGGCTATAATGCAACTGACCCACTCACTGAGTCTTTGCAATGGTCTGCACTGTGCTGGCCTCCTGGGCCCTGGGATGGTGGCAGATAAAGGAAGGGCATGGGGCCCTGGCTTCTCTCTGGGAGCTTGTGGCCCAACTGGAGAGACAGGACTCTATGCGAATGCTTGGAGGTTGTGTGCAAGGCAGCTGCAAGGATCCTGAATGAAGATTCTTGTCTGAGTAGGAGGTGGCCCTCTGTCACCACTAGTGCCCTTCCCTTTCTATGTTTTCAGTGGAATTCAGTCATGTGCCAAAATGTCTACTGCAGACAATGGACAATATGGTCTGGCAGGAAAGAGAACTTGGCCAGTTCTCTGTGGGGAGGAGATGAGAAGAAGGATGGGCTAGAAGGAGGGAGTTGCTGTGGTTTGTTAATCCTCTTGTATTCATCTCCCTGACTTGTCCCTGGACCTGCTCCTGGACCTCAGCTCTCCCCAGGACCTTGCCCCAGGTCTCTCTCAGTCCCAAGTCCAGTTCCTTTCTTACTTGTGACCCATGCTTTTTTCTTCTCCCCTGTCTTCAACCTCTCCCAATTTGTACCCTGTACCTCCCTCCTCTGTCCTCTGAAATGAGCTGGGTTCCTTTGCTTGGTGAGGATACCCTAGGCTGGGAGATCCAAGACTTGGTCTCATCTGAGTGAGTTGGACCCCAGTGAAGATCCTGTTCAGCTGGAAGGCTAGGGGTCAGAGGCCAGGCAGAGCGAGGTTCCAGGCAGACAGGGAATGACTTCAAACACTGATGCAGAGCAGGTCAGGCCAGGAGGCAGAACTGGCCTGACCAGTCAGGGGCCCAAGGAGGGAGATCTGATCTTCTTAGTTTGTGTCTGTGTGTGTAGGATTAGCAGAGGCTGTGATGGGTGGTGGTCTAAAATTACTGTTCTAACTCTGTGGGGTGGATCTCCTCCCTGCCTGGCCTCTAGCCAAGTAGCTTGGTCCCCTATTTTTGCTGTGGGAAGCTAGACGGCAGGTGCACATTGGTCAGAGGCCATCCTAGAGCAGGTGAGCAAAGTGTCTGCTTTGTGGGAGGGTGGGGTCCTGGGAATGTTCCATCCTGGAGCACCTTAGAGGAAGCTGAGATGCTGGAAGCCAAGGCTGACCTAGGACCTGCCTTGATGGGCAAGAGGGTCCTGTGAGAGCAAAGGTGAGCTATATATACCCAGGAGGGTGGTCCTTCACTCCATACATATCATATCCCTACATGAAGGATGTTTCCCCTATTCATGTTCCATACACACACGTAGTGGGGGCAAGGAGACCTCTAGGTCTCAGAACCAGATGAAGGCCAGGTATGGGCCTCATTCAGCCCTGACCTAGGGCTTGGTGCCCAGGCAGGGAAAGAGTTGGAGCGATGCCAGCGGCAGGCGGATGAGGTGACGGAAATCATGCTCAACAACTTTGACAAGGTCTTGGAGCGCGATGGGAAACTGGCGGAGCTGGAGCAACGTTCAGACCAACTCCTGGACATGGTGTGAGGCCTGGGAAGTGGGGGTGGGGTGGGGTGGGGTGGAGAGGCTAGAAGGAGCCCTCAGAGGGAGCTCTCAGGCTGTGTTCAGGGTCTCGGGCCTTTGGTAGGGCAGGAGGCCTGTGTGAGAGCCAGTGGGGGGCCTGTGGGTTTCTTGAGCCACCCCTAGCCTCGATATGAAATGGGTAGGCCTTGTGAAGAAGTCCTTGGGCTGTGGACCTTCCTAAAGGCTGAGGACTGGTGCTGTTCACTTGGGGTGAGCCTGTAGGGCTGTGAGTCAAGGGCTACACCAGTGTGTGAGATCAGGAGTCAGGCAGGCTGGGAGGGTCCCAGGGCTAGCTGTGTGGACAAAGGGAACAGACAGGATGAAAAGGATTTAGGAGGAGACCACGCCTTGCTGGGGCAGGGTTGGGAGGAGCTGGCTCGGGCTCTGAGAAAACCACTAACTCCTATCCTGTGTCTGGGGGCATCCACAGAGCGCAGCCTTCAGCAAGACAACCAAGACCTTGGCCCAGAAGAAGCGCTGGGAGAACATCCGTTGCCGGATCTACTTGGGGCTGTTGTTGGGTGGTGGCCTGCTCGTCATCCTGATTGTGTTGCTGGTCATCTTTCTCCCATAGAGAAGTGAGGGCAGCAGTGCTCCACTGGCCCAGAACACAGGTGCTGCCTCGAGGCCTGGGGACTGACCCAGTTGGGCCTGGAGGAGAGGCCAAATGGCCACACTGGCTGATTCTGGTCTCCAGAGAACACTGGCGTTTGCTCCCACCTGAGCCACACCAGTGAGCACCGAAGGGCAGTCCCAATGTATGCACCTTTGCATCTCCTGTCACGCCACAAACTGGCCCTTGAGGGTAGCCTGCTGCACTAGCCATGCCAGGCCAGCCCCACCTGGAGCTCAGTAAAGGCTGCTGTTTTGTTAAAAGCTGCTGTTTGGTTACAAGGTGGGGTGTGTGAGTGAGTGTGTGCAAGCATGTAGGTGTGAAGGTCTCAAGGTTGATCATCCTGCTCTGCCTCCACCCCTGGGGCTATTTAGAAAGCCTACTCTCTGAAGAACTCTACCCTTGGGAGGTGGCCCCTTCCTCCCTCCTCCCTCCTTGATCCAACCCTACAAGATAGATCCTTCTGGAATGCAAGTATATGAGATACAACAGCCCCCAAAGCAGACCCTTCAATCAGTGCCCTCTAAGCCCGTTTCCCTGACAATGACATTACTTTTCTGAAGTCTTGGGGGATGCTCAGAGGACCAATGGGACTCCAGATAGAATGACAAAGAGGAAAGCACTTCAGAGATTTTTATATCATGAGGATCTTGCCTTTAGATAGACTCTTTCCCCTCTGGACACCTCCTCACACCCCCCCCCCCCAATTTCTCTGTCAGTGTTCTTCCTCATGCTTTATACTAGATCGCAGATGAGATAGGTGGCAGTGAAAACGAGAAGGACTTCTATTATGCTGTAAGGTAGTCACAAAGGATGGCCTGGGTTTGCTCTGCAGGAAATAATTTGGGCTTTTTAAAGCTGCAGGGCTACACGGGGCCTAGTAGGTAATGCCCTTGGGGCCACAGGAAAGATCACTGGGAAAGGCCATGCAAGAAGAAAGCCCTGTGGAGACCGTGGAAGCAGGGCAGCCTGTGCCGGGGCGACTTAAATGCATTCAAACTGAAGTGTGGGTGGGAAAGGGAATTTAGGGTCAAGTGTGTAACAGAAGTAGTTCTTTGTTAGGTAAAGGGCTACTTAGAGAAACTAGAACAAACCCGAGAGTTGTGTGGACCTTTACCCCTCACAGAGCTTGTTACTGCTATTGGGCTCATTACCACCTTCCTTTCCTGGGAAAGGTGGAGGAGAGCACTTGGCCTTTAGACCTTCACTTAGAGGCCATGTGAATTTGGGCAAGTCACTTACCAGGCTTAGGTTTTACATGTGTAAAAACGGATATTGACACTGAGCTCCCAGGACAATTGTAAGGATTATTTATACTGTGTGTAAACTATCCGTCAATGTAAAGGTTCTAGATGACAAATAAATGGTAGCTATTATCCACATCTTCTAGTGCTGTGGTTCTCAACCCTGCCTACTGTTAGAATCACATGTAGGTAGAACTTATAACCACACCCTGGCCTACATCAGTTAAATCAGAATATTTGCGGATTAAGTACCAGATACTTTATTTTCTGCCTGAAGCTGCAATCCCTCTTTTTCGCCATCCAGGAGATTCATGGGTAGCCAGGGATGCAAACTACTTATTTCATTCAAGCCACTAGTTCTACAGAAGGTAGGGGAGAAGTTGAGCAATGGGCTGAAGGTCACACAGATAGTTCCATGAGCAGGTAAGGCCCAGGTTTCTCCAATAGGGATCTATCTTGGTTGGGGAGGTTTGCCCCACCCTTTACTTTGATGCCTAACACAGAAGAAATGAACAGGAAGTTTATGTTTGTTTTGTGGAGGTTGGGGAGGAATCAAACCCCAACTCCTTAACCAATTATAGCTCAGGGGGTGCAGAAGTGTCCGGTGGGCAGTGGCAAAGTAGCAGGAAGTGCTCTTATCCCAGGCTCACCCCTTAGGCTTGAAGACCGCTGAGTCCCCCGGCCAGCGCCTCCCTCTGTGAGGCCTGTAGCATCTGCATTGCGGAAAGGATTTAAGAGATTTTTATATCATGAGGATCTCAAAATTATAGACTTTTTCCCCTCTGGACACCTCCTCCCCCACCAGACCTCTGGGCCGCAGAGCGGACTAAGGACTCCTAACCACCAGACAGTTGGCTTTCCAGGGTGCTAGGAAGGGACGCAATCCACACATCATTCCCACTTTCCTACCCTAGCCTCAGACTCCAAAACAAAAGTTGTCTGGAAAGCTCCGGCCCCTGCCATTGGTAGTAGCCTTTGGTCACATGACTTGTTAGACCCAATGAGAGAAACGATAATTAATACTTCCGCTTTCTGTGCATCTAAAGAGCCACTGTGCCCGCCTTTCGGCGCTCTGATTGGTCATCTTTTCGCAACTCGCCTGTTTATTGGCCAGCGCGGAGAGGCCACAGTCCCTAGGGTCCGAGGGCTGCTGTGTCAGCCAGCCAGCCGGCTTCCATGGCGTCCTATTTTGATGAACACGACTGCGAGTCATCGGACCCCGAGCAAGAGGTCCGAACCAACATGCTGCTGGAGCTCGCGAGGTAGATTCGCGGGGCTGGGACATGGGGCCAGGCAGCAGGTTCCTGGGCTGGGGCTGGCTGGGAAGGCGGATTATCTGGGGCAGGAGATTCTGGGGAGGATGGGTGAATGATCTGAGAGTCCGGAGGCTAGATTCGAGGGGAGGTCAATCATTTGGATCGTCCGTGGGTCCCCCAGGAAAGTGGATTGTGGGAAAGACTGGAGCAGGAGTCTGGGGAGTCTGGGGTGGGAGGGAGGACAGCGGGCCCTAGGAGGTACAGGAGAAGGCGGGTCGTGGGGACGAGGTAAGGGTCTTGCGGATGTGAGTAGGTTGGGGAAACCAAGGATGCCAACACTGCCACTTGGAGTCTGGCTTTACCAGGTCTTTCTTCCGTGGCCTGAGTAACCTCTCTGAGTCTAATGCCTCATGTGTAAAATGGGAATAAACGGCCTGCGTGCTGGGGGCTGTTTAATAACAGCTGTAAACCAGTTCTCACTTTGCTTTTTCTAGTGAGCACTACTGGGGGGCGGGGGGGCTAGCTGTTATTACTACTAGCTGGGCTGGATATTTCGTTGTTAATACTGCAAAGAGAAAGTATGGCTTTCTTTGGTTCTGACCTTGCAGCCTATTCCCAGGTCACTCTTCAATAGGATGGACTTTGAAGACTTGGGGATGGTAGTAGATTGGGATCACCATCTGCCTCCACCTGCTGCCAAGACCGCGGTTGAGAGCCTCCCCAGGACAGTCATCAGGGGCTCTCAGGCTGGTGAGAACACGATTTTTTCCTGCTTTTGGGGGCAGGTCTGCCAGACCCACCTCCTTCTCAAACTAGATTGTGGACTAACCCTTCAGTTTTCTAGGCCAGGTTGGGGCAAGAGTGTCCTTTGGGAGTAGGAGGTAGGAGGTGGGGCCTGTAGCAGCTGTCCTGATGAAGCAAACACTCCCTCCTAAAGAGCTCAAGTGCCCCGTGTGTCTTTTGGAATTTGAGGAGGAGGAGACTGCCATTGAGATGCCTTGCCATCACCTCTTCCATTCCAGCTGCATTCTGCCCTGGCTAAGCAAGGTACTACTGCTTTCTCCCGGCCGTCACCCTGCCCCGTTCTCAAGACCCTTTTTTTTTTACTGAACCTTTGAGGGCTCAGAGAAGGGAGATGTGCTGGGATGAGAATTAGGAGCAGGGGACGGGTATTAGTTTATGAAGACCAGACCTGAGCTGGAACACTGCCCTGCTTTTCCCAGACGAATTCCTGCCCCCTGTGCCGCCATGAGCTGCCCACTGATGATAACACTTATGAGGAACACAGGCGAGATAAGGTAGGGGTTGGTGGTAAGTGAAGGGGGTGGTAGTGGACCTCCTTCAGGTCATCCTCGATGCTCTCATTTCCCACCTCAGTAGGCCTGAGTAGGCCTCACGTCTCTGACTGCCTTCTCAGTGACTTTGGTGAGTGGCAAGAGCATTGGCAACACAGATGCCAGGGGCCTGAAAACAGTGAGATCCAGCTCCACGAGAGCCGCCCCATCCCCTCACCCACAGGCACTTCAGGTATGACCCCTCTTCCCTGCAGGCTCGCAAGCAGCAGCAGAAGCACCGACTCGAGAACCTGCACGGAGCCATGTACACATGAGGTGGCTGGGGCTGAATGTGCATCTTCCACGTCTTCCTCTTGCAACTTGAATCCTTATTAAAGGTTTCTTTACCCACCCTGCAGCTGCATTGATCACAAGGCCTGGGCAGGGGCTCTGTGCCCTCTACCAGGGCCCCTACTGCTGTTGGGGAAGATGGGCCTGGATTGCAGAAGGTGCCAGGCTGCATATCCTTCCCTGCCCCGCCTGCTGGCCTGAGGGCAGTGGAGCCCATGTCAAGAATTTGGCCACTACATCAACCAGGGCTTAGGCCTATGTGTTCATGGTTGGAAAGCAAAATGTGTCACATGTAGCTATTTAAGATGGTAAAGAAAACCTAGCCTACATCCCTCTCCCCTATAATCTTTCGTCAACCTTAGAATCCCAGGGGCCGTCTTTTAGTTTCTAACATTTAAAGCTGCTCTCTATACCACTACCTCTCCATATCCCGTTATACTAAGGAATCAAACTTCATACCAGACTGAGTGGGGGAAGGAAGTGTGAAATGATTAGATCAGTCAGTTCTTTAGATGCCAAAAAACCAGAAAAGGCTCTAAGACCTTGAGGGGTATTTGGCTAGCACCCAGCATTCAGGGTTCCTAGGGTCCCCGCTCCTCAACAGCAGTGGGCACTCAGACTCTTCCGAGGGGCAGAGGTTTCCCATCCTTTGCTTAGGGAAAGCTGGCCTGCATCAGGCCCTCTCTCTTTTCAGAACAGACTACAAAGGTGCAAATTAGAATTCTTTTAATAGATATATATATATATATAAAAGTACTAAAGTACCCATGTGGTTCTGCTGTGTTATTTGCCCTAAAGAAAGGGGCAGAATGCAGTTCAGTGGGCCTTCCCACAGACTAAGGAGTATGCACCCCCACCCCAAACTTCTTTCCCTCTTGCTGTTGTTCCCAGCCCCCAATTCCTGCAGCAGGAAACCCCAGTCGCCTGGCCTCAGCACTGGGGAATAGAAGGCACCTGAAGGGCTGGCTGGGTGAATGAGGATATGTGACCCATAAACATAACACTGCAGAGTGGGGAGCAGGTTGTGTGCAACTCAGGCAGCTGTCAGGGCCTGCTCCTCTATGGCACAGGTGGGTGTGGGATGGCCACTCCTCCAGGAGCGAGGAAGCCTGTATCCCAACAGAACACTTTCTCAAAACTTTTTGGTACAGAATAGGTGCAAGGAAGACATGGGGTGGGGAGCAGCAGAATCCGGGCCAGCCACCCTCCCCAAACCTTCAGATCATGGCAATGCTCTCAGGGGCACAGTTGAGGTGAGTAGAGGTGCTACTGTTCCCAGAGGACTTGCAGGCCCGGCCAGGGGCAGGATGTAGTGCAGCCACCAGTGTTTCTGAGGAGACTGCCCCAAACTCGTAGCAGAAGGTGCCGTAGAAAATGAGGATGTCGATGACAAACACCCACTCGCATAGGGCTGCCCCATGCTGCAGCTGAGGACTCTCATGGATGAAGAAAATACCACCTGGAATGGGGCTAAGGAAGAGTTTGGTAGGATATGTGGGAGCTTGGTGACACCCCTTCTGCCTTCCCAGATACATAACTAGGCTGAGGCAAAGGATCAGGCCTTACTTCCTGGGAGAGGGATCAGAAGACCACACTAGAGAGTGTTATCTGGAGAGTCTACGGCCTCCCACCCCCAAATCTTGGGTGAGAGAAGGGCTGGGCTAGAGGATGAGTTCCTGGCTGCCCTATCCCGGAAGGATACTGAGGACCAGGGTGACAAAGGCAATGGCTGCCAGCATAATCCGCAGGTAGGCCATAGCCAGGTCCTGGGGGGCGGTGGCCCCATGGTAGAAGAGGACACAGTGCAGGCAGACAAACAGCAGCCCGGCAGGGAAGGCCACACCAGCTCCAATATAGTGCAGAGACTTAGCATGATCCACCTGGGTCCAGAGAGAGGGGCTGATCAGTGACGCAGTCAGTCCCACCCCTCCACCCCGATGTCCATACCTCCTGTCTCTTCCTTTTCTACCCTACTTTCCATCTATGCCCTCCTTCCTCCACCCCAACCTTAAGGGATTGTCTCTGCAGCTTTGGTCAATCCTTAGGAGACTGAGGGTCCGTGCAGACGGCCAGGCGGTGTTGGGGAAGTTCAAGAGGTGGGAGGCAGGCATACCTGGAAGTTTCCGACCACCACAAGGCCTGCAGCATTGGTGCAGCCTGTGATGAGTGTTGTGGTGTTAATCCAGGAGTGACGACTCTGCTCCAGGAGCTGCCCATAGAGCAGGAGGCAGATCAGGGCCACTGCAGGAGGAGAGCATGGGTGGGTGCCTTTCTCTGGTCTAGCCCAGCCCAGCCCAGGACCTTGCTAGCTCCCATCCCCCAAGACAGAGGACCAGAAGGGAATAGATGGGTGGGTGATGAACTGGGTATTCTCAGACTCCAGCCAGCAGGGTGGCTGTGTGGGAATCAGCCTTGGGTGCACTGTGCTGAGCAAGGGCTTCCTGGGCTTCTGGGGGGGGGGGGCGAGGGGTGGGCTGGATTGGGCTGGCTAAAGGGGGCTAAGGGCACAACTCACCCATGAAAGCACCCACGTTGCCAATGAGGCTGAAGAGGCAACTCTCGGGGGGATATGTGCCGCACTTGCTGAGGAGAGGAGGGCAGGGACAGAGTGAGAGGGGCAGGAGAACCAGAGGGCCCCATTCCGGTCCACTTGCTTTCTTGCTTTATTTTTGCCCGATTTAAGTCACTAATATGGGAAGGCCCAGCGTCTCTCACAAACAACTGGTCCCAGACTGCTGTTCCCCCATCTCTACCCCGCCCTAAAGAAAAAAAAAAAAAAAAGCTCATGCATGTGGCAGCTTAGGGAGTGCCAAGGATGGCTTGGCAGACCCGAGACCCCTAGGACTCCCTGAGACTGGCAGGGCCTATAAGCTGGTCTGGCTTTCCTTGAGCCAGAGCTTGGGCTGGGCAGTCAGAAGGCTTGAGTTCAAATCCAGGTGTCTCCACTTACTAGTTGTGTGACCTGAATGGATGACAGAACTCAGTCTCAATTTCCTTGTGTATAAAATGGTGAAAACAATAGCTGCCTCAATGCCGGGAAGATTGAATGACATGTATGTAAAGCATTCAGCACCGTGCCCAGCACATAGTAACTGGCAAGTCGTAGTGTTACTAAGTGCTCTTGATAAAATTATTATTCCTGTGAGACCCTTTGGGACAGGTCTTTGCTTGAGGGGTTTGGCTGGGATTCTCTCAGGGCCTGGGAATCTGACCTGCCCAGTTTATAGGCCTTACCTGATGAGGGGGATATCATCCAGGGTGCAGCAGGTCTTGGGGCCCCCTTGCTCAGCAGGGTCAGAAGAGCAAGACTCGTTGTAGGACCTGGTAGGCAGGACAGAGAATAGACTGGGGGAAGGGGCTCCCTAACCCCTTGACCTGTATGTACCTCAGGCCTCTCAGATATCGCCCTCCCAGACCTCCCTTATCAGGGGCAGAAGAGCCCACTTCCCAGGGCCCGCTTGAGACAGAAGCCAAAGGGGCAAAGGGATGTTGGGAAGCAGGTAAGTGGGCACAAAGCCATGCCTGGGGAGGGGCAGGCACGCCAATGTCAGAGAAGAGCAGTGAGGCCCAGGGTCTCCGTCTGGCTCGCAGCAGCCCAGGCCCAAGAGGGAACAGAGATGAAGGGAGCTTTAGAGTGAAGCTGTCTGCAGAGTGCGCCATACCAGTTCTCCACGGGGCACACGTGACGGTTCATCACGGCCATGGCATACCTGTGGGAGCAGAACTGTCACCCTGCCCCACGATCCTTCCAGCCCAGCCTTTCCCCACAGACTCTTCTCCCTTGATTCTGGCTCTATTCAGCCTCATTGTTCTTGGTAGGGACTCAAGGGGGTGGCACTGAGGCCTGGTACCAGACCCCCAGCAATGATCCAGACTGGAGAACCTCTGGAAGTTGCCCTGGCTAGAAGTACATCTATCAGGGCCATCCTGTTGGACAGCAGTGGTGCCAGCTTGTCCTAAGGGGCTGTGTGCCCAGGCACCAGGCCAGGCTTTGGAGACAGCCAGAGTGACCCTGGGTATGATCATCCTGGGGCCTGCAACAGGGCAAGGGACTTTGTGTGTACCATCAAGCTCCTGCTGGGCCCTGCCTCGCCTCAGCCTGGGCGGATTTTCTCCCCCTACCTGTCTTCCCCCTCCTCCTCTTTACTCACACAGTCCATAGGCCAGTGATGGAGAATGCTGACAAGCTGACAGGAAGGAGGATCCAGGCGGTCATGAGGGAGGGGAGCCAGGATGGTGGTGGTGTGGTGGGGGATGGCAAGAGGTGGGGAAGAGGGGGCGGCCCCAGCTATCTTAGGATACTTCGTCAAAACCATCAACTGCCCCGGCCTGGTGGAGAGAGAGAGAGAGGTTAAAGTCCGGGGTGCAGTGAGTGGTGGTCAAGGCTGGTGGCGGGGGAAGGTGGGTAGAGGAAGGTTGTCACCACCTGATTCCGAGCTCCCACCTGGGCTCGGAGCGCCCACGCCAGAATGTGGCCACTCTCTGGCATCCACCGGGAGTCTCCGTGACCCACTAAAATGTCGCCGGCATGCTCAGGGACTCAGGCGGGGCCCTAACATCGGGACAGGGAGTCACCCTCCCTCGCCTAAGGGAGCTGGGCTGCGAACTACGCTGCAGTTAGGTTAGGACTATGGTCAAGGGGCCATGCCAAAGAAAGCCGGGAGAGGTCGGGCCGGAGGAGAGGCGGCCACGCGCAGGCAACCAAGAGCCCACTGCACCCCGGGGAAGGGCGGGCTCACGCGGGAAGCTCAGCCTGGCCCGACCCGCGTGGGCGCCTGGAGCCCGCAGCCGGCGAGCCCCCGAGCCCGGAACACGATCTTCCTCCGGTGACCCCAGGGGGTCCCAGGAAAAGGAGGAGCCCAGTACGCACCTCCCCGGAGCGCCCCGCCGCCACCGTGCACCGCTCGGCCCCCGCGTGGCGCCGTCCCCGGCTGCAGCCCTCCGAGTGGCCCTACAAGTTTAAAGGGCCGACGGCCCCGCCCCATGCCCCCAGGCCGCGCCGCGCCGCCCGCCGGGACCTGGAGTCCGCACCGTCCCGACCCCAGCGCCCGCCCCCCGCCTGGGACTACAATTCCCGATGTCCCGCGCCGTGTCCCGATGCAACAGGCGTGAAACCTCAGCCTCTGGGTCCTGGGCACGAGGGCCGTGGCTTGGGACTCGAGCTGCGGCTCTGACTCCGAAATTCCGAGGTGATGTTTCTGTTGCCCCTGTTCTTGCGGTGGAAGCAAGGGAGACAGGAAGCTCGGGGGCTGCAGCTCCTTAGAGCTCCACCCGTGATCGTTACCATGCACGCGGGAGAAATCCTCCGCCGCTGGGCACCACCTACTGCAGCCCTCACGGGCCAACAGTGAGACTTCAGGTCTCCCTCAGCGTGGCGCCCCGTGCCTGCCTCTGTCCAAGGCGAGGCGGGTCCGCAGAGCTTCAGCTGCTAGTTTCTTAAATTCAAGCGCCCTGAGCTTGTCTTATGCTTCCCTCGACTCAGCAAACTTTGAAGGATGATACTTTCACCGGATACATTTTCAAGGGTATAAGTACACAGAGTACTGTCTAGAAATCAGTGTCCAAAATATGTTTCTTGACTGCTCAACACTTACTTGAAACAAAGTCCACAGAGACCCATGGATATCCATTCTAAGTTGAAACATGTGGTTGGGCGTTGGTGGGCAACAGGAAGGTGAGAGACCCAGAGCAATTTGGGAAAAGGAAACAGGATAGTTTGGAAGTAAATTACCCACCAAGTTTACTAAAACTTACAGGCAAAGAGTGCCCTCCTGGTTCCTTGCCTAATCAAAAGGGTGGGATACCTCCTACTCCTTCCAGAAAGCCTGATACATGGTCTAAAAGGCAGCCCAACGTCTGTTGGGCTCATGAGACAACACCGGGGCCAACAGATCATTACTTGAAGGGTGTATGGGCCCAGGTTGCCAGAAGGTGGAGGGCTGAAGTTCCACAGCATTGGTGAGGCAAAGGTATTAATAAAACGGCCTGGTACCGTGGGGAAAATGGTGCAGATAAGCTGGACAATGGCTTGATGAAGAAGAAACTTTTTTGGACCAAGTGGCAGGTAAGAACAGGAAGAGGAAACCTGTTGGGAGAATCCTTTTCCAAATCGTATCTGGACAAGTAGTTAAATCAGGGCCAGGACATATGGCTGTGCAGTGCAGTCACTGTACAACACCTGTTGAATGGACTAGTGGCATGTAATATTCAGTCCACCTTCTGCTGGCCATGTTCTGTGCTCCAGGACAAACGCGTGCCTCTAATTGAAAGGGACCATCTTCCTGCACAGGTGTTTCCATTGGAGCAGGCCCCTTGTTTTTCATCTGCCTAATGGTGCATGAACCCTAGTATTTCCTACCTCATTAGTAGCTTTACAAATGCTTAATCAACACTTACTATATCCTGTTGAACTGGGTTTGTGTTCCTGTCCACACTTTATCATAGGGAAGGCCTGAGAGGACTATTCAGGTTCTAAAAGGCTGTTCTAACATAAAGTAGGTAGACATTTGCCCTAGAGCTGTGACAAGGAGGCAGATTTTGGCTTACTGAGTCTGAATAGTCCCTAAAACAATAATCCCAAGACAGAGCTTCTTGTGACAGAAGGGCTCTTCATGGGTAGCTGGTAGGGAAGAGCTGTGTATCAGACAAGAAAGTAGGGCCATATATCTTTAAAAGTCCCTTCCAGCTGTAAGCTATGTGAGTCTAGATGTTCTGCTCCCACCAGGATAGTTCTTAAAATAGTTGGGCAAAGCAAGAGATGAGATTTCAAGTGCTGATTCTGTGGTGTGGAATGACTGGGGCAGGCATTTAATCTTCACTTCCCTTAAGTACACAAGTGATTTCACAACTCTTGGCAAAAAGTACTGTAAAAATAGTAAGTTTATTGATTAAAAAGAATACTGTCTTTGAAAAGTAACTTCCAAGATTTCCAAATTGCGTACTTAATTTTCTTCACCCACACAGCAGAAACATTGAAATGAGAAAACAGAAGAGTGTCTGGCTTTTTATACATTTAACACAACACAATCAGTGCAAACAGTCTCATTCTGGTGGCTCTGAGAAGGCAGAGGTGCAATGCACGCAGGTTTTCACTTGTAGCATCACTCCAATCACTGGGGAAATTTGGGGTGGATGCCTATGGCTTCTTGGCCATCTAATTCCTTAGGAACAGGACAGGAATTCAAGAAGGGCGCTTAAAATATTTCAAATAATTGTCAACATTCCATACTACTTCCAAAAGGTGGCTCAGAGGTAGGAAAAGAATCTGTCCTTATCCTTCCTTCTATATGTAAAGGCCTCATCTACATTTGTGAACCAGCTGGGGGAACCCACTCTCAGATCATCCAACAGATCCTGCCAAATGCACAGCAGGTTGGATACTCAGTATCCCAGAGGGTTTCTTCCAGCTCCACAGGCTAGTAATCTCTAGCTGGCAGTGCCCCTCAGGGTAGACTGTGGAGTTGGACTGTCCCTTTCAGAGGCTCATCCTAGGGAAAAGCATTTGGTATTGCCCATGCTGGTCCTTCCTACTGGCTCGCTAGGCCCCACCCTCTCCTACTCTCACTTAATGTAAAAACCTTCACACTTTTCTTGCTTTACATTCATGTAAATTTACAATTTTCACGTAAATGGAACTAAAGCTTTTGTGTTATTCTTGTACAGCCAAAGCCCCTGCAAAGCCCAGCTTCCTCATTTGTAACATCACCCACCCATTGTGGCCCAGGAAACACAAAACCTTAAAATCCAAGCCTTACCCTCACTCAGTGAAAAACATTTCCTTTTGGATGGGCATGAGACATGCCTATCACGCTACCAGACTTGTTTCCTACTGGACAGCCAAGAATGTTATCTAGTCCAGTGAGTGCTGACTCTGAAGCAGCAGGATGGAAAGCTCCAGCTAGTCTAACACTGTTGCCACTGCACCACACACAGTGGGAGCCTGTGGGAAATGCTCTGAACGTGCTCCCTGAGGGCAAAACGCTGATTTTTGAAAACAGCTGAAAGATGTCTGGTGAATAAACTGGATAGTACCGTACCATCTTGGACCCCAGATGAGGGATGGCAATAAGCAATGAACCTGAGCTATAAGGCTGTCACAGGACTGAGGGCCATCACCAGAGAAGCATTTCAGACATGCCTGGAACAATGGCAGTCTCACCTATAGGTCTGCTTTGAAGGACAACCTCTCCTTTAAGTACCAGACTTAGTGCTTTATATAGACATATTGCATAAATTAGTGACGAATAAGAATGCTTTCTTGGGTGGAAAATATTTTATATGCACTTGACAACCAAAGTGCCTCTAGAAAAAGCGTACATGCAAGGAGTTCCCATCAGTTTCTTACCTGAGTATGAGGATTATACAACGAACACATAAAGACAACAGGTACATGTTTCCCTTATACAAACCAGGAATGGAAGCTAAAATTTCAGGTGCTATTCCTCAACTACCTCTTCTGGTCTTGTTTCTAAATTCTGTAATAAATCCAGGACACAGGCCATCCAGTTGTGAGAAGATGGACCCCACCCCCCCAAAGTATTTTCAGAGTGGGGAGCCTAAGAGCTCCAGTGAAATCCTATGTCCAAGTCAGAAGATCAGTTGAAGAACTGGAAGACTGAAATGACTGGTCCTCTGAGCTGCAGGAGGGTCAGGATGATGGCACAACCTCCTTGACTCAATAGGCTCTGGACCATAGTTAACATAAGTCAAAAGGCACTTTGAGCCCAGCTGAAAAAGAGCGGGCAAACTTTCTCCTTTAAAAGTAGAATTGAGACCCGGACTGGCAAGTTTAAGGTATTTAACCTTGGGCTGGCTCTGTGGGTCAAGAGCACTCCTGATTCCTAGCTGCTTTCACAACCAAGGCCTTCTAGCTTATCCACCTTGCTCACCTCCTCAGCATTCTTTTGCCACTTCAAGCTGTGGCTTGCTGCAATTTAATAATGTAGCTTAAGAGTGCCCTCAGGTATCCTTTAAGAGAAAAGCTGCTGAGATGGACCGGCCAGATTGATCTTGAGATCATGACGTGGAGAAACAGGTGAGGCAGGAGACTCTTTTGTTTCAAGAAATCTCAGTGCTTCCCAGCTCACGTAAACCCCAAATTTCAAGTCACTGAGGTTAGGCCGACGTGCTGGGAAATTGAAGTGGCTTGGAACAGCAGTGCACAGGATGTTTTTATTCTTTAGATCTTAGCCTAGCCTGTATAAGAAAAGATGTTCACTTGGGTGGAAGCAGTGATAACTCTTGGGATCTTTATTCTAAGGATCTCTTGGGAGTTTATATACTCTTGGGAGGTATTAAGAGAGAGCATGGGGCAGAGGAAGAGCAGATGAGAGAGGCTCATTTTACGCTCATATTCTCTCTGTGATGTTGTTTGGGCCTTTTTGTTTGTTTGTAACTAGGGTTCCAAACAGGTAATTATTGCTAATGTCGATTTTCTTTTTGTATGTATAAGACTGTTACATCACATTTGGAGAGGCAGTTTCAAGCTTGTTTTGATAATTCCCCTTTAGGGATGAGTTTGAAAGCTAGAATTCTATAGTCCTAACCAAGGCAAGTTTTGCTGCAAGAGATCCTTGCAGCTTACTTCTGACAGCATCTTCCCGGGTCTCCCTATCTAGACAGTGCAAATCAGTGGGACATGACAAAAACTTGAACCCTACACCTCCAAAGTCCTGAGCAACTGGAGATGAAGTCACATTGGGAGGTGAGAGATGGGATGGAACTGATGTCTCTGATACAACAAGATGAAGGACAAAGAAACAGCTGGAAAAAAAAAAAGATCTAGAACATGCATGGAAGTGAGCAGAAGCACAACAGAAAAGAACTGTAAGATAAACATGGCTCAAAGAGCTGGTTGGAGCAGCAGTAGCCAGGTGTCCCAGGGTATCTGAACTCAGTGAGAAAAAGCACGTTGGCACAGGCTTCATAACCCTCAGCTTTCCCTGGAGTCTCTGCTTTTAGAACACCGAGCTAGTCAAATAAAATTTTCAAAATTTCCAAATTAGGCTGATCAAATGGCTACAAGGGAGGTAGCCAGGCATAGACCCTGCAACACACTTTTCCTGTGGATATAGCAGCTCTGGGGTGTGAGTGTGTGTATCTCGAGATCAGCCCCAAACTAGGTGTGACTCCTTGGGCAGTGACTCCCGCCTGCAGGGAATGCCTTCAGCCTGGTCAGTGTCGGCTCTGGCGCTTTGCAATCTCCTCCTGGATACGCAACTTGAGGGCCTCTCGCATGGATGGATCCAGAGGCGTGTGTGCCGACACCTCCTCACTCACCCTTCCTGGGTCATCGTCCTACGTGGAGGAAGAGTCAGGAAGCTCAGGGCCTGGCCTCTTCTGGAAAGGCGACCTGCCCTGTATCTAGATAACACTCTCAAAGAACTCCATTTGACTCACAACTTCTTGCCAGTGCCTGTCATTTCCCAGGTATCCCCTGTAACAGTGATTCTCAGCTGAGGGCCATGAGCCCTCCCTGTTGCCCGCAGAGAACCACTGTGTGAGGGGAGTGAGTTGTGCTCAAAAGCACTGCCCAGCAGTCTGTGCTCCCGCGTGGAGCAGACACTTTCCACTGGCCCTGACGAAAACAGTGGCTCAGGGTCTGGCAGTG
Organism: Craseonycteris thonglongyai; assembly: GCA_004027555.1. Taxonomy (NCBI): domain Eukaryota; kingdom Metazoa; phylum Chordata; class Mammalia; order Chiroptera; family Craseonycteridae; genus Craseonycteris; species Craseonycteris thonglongyai. The sequence continues at coordinate 44,580 of PVKE010007617.1, forward strand.
ATGTCTACCATGTCCCAGGACCTTCAGGCTGTAGCTGTTTCCACCAGGCGTACCTGATACACGATAACGGATGTAACTTCTCCGCTGTCTGCCTCATATTCTAAGCAGAAGAGCTGATGGCCAGAAGACTCTGGCTCCGAGCCACCACTACTGCTGCCTTCACCGGACTCCTCATAGTCTGGGTTGCTTGGGTGAGTAGAGCTATCTGGAAGGATGAACCAGAGTGAGAGGGAAGAGGAAGGCTGCTGGAGTCCCGGACCACAGAAATAAAAGCCCCAACCTTTTTACGGACCCAGTGTATGTGTGTGTGAAATGTGCCAGCAGTCAGGAGTTTTCTTTACCTTTGTATCCCTGCTCCAAGGCCAGCACAGTTCTATCACACAGTGGTTACACAATGCACATCTGTCTAGTGAATAGGGTTGGAAGGTAGTACACAGGTTAGGTAGAGCTCTGCCTGGGTTCAAATCCAGGCTCTGCCATTTACTAGCTCTGAGATTTTGGGCAAGTTACTTAACCCCTCTGTGCCTGCTTCCTTGAGTATAAAACTGAAACAATAACACTTCCTAACTTATGGGATCCTATGAAAACAATATGACTTAATGTTCGAAAGACCTAAAAGCACTTTAAGTAATGTTCAACAAATGTGGCATCAAATGTTAACCACTGTGATCTCTAGGTCTCAGGGATACTACAGAAAAAGGCCTTTTACTGGGTTTGGCTTGCCGGTTCCTAGGTATGTCCTGTAACAGTGATGTGTAACTGCGGGCCACGAGCCCTCCCTTTCCCGTGCACCAGGAAACATCACGGAGCCGAGATTGGGGAGCGTCGAGGTGGAGGTTTCAGGAAAGGACGAGATGAACTGAACCTTGGGGAATGAGAAGTGGGTTTTTGTTCATATGGAGAAGGGGCGTGTGCGTTGAGGCAGAGGGCCTGGGGCCAGACGAGACGGGGCAGGCGAGGCGGGCTCACCTCGGCGTCGGGGCAGGTACACTTGCAGATCGGGCTTGCGGGGCCTCGTCGGCGCGGGCGTGTGCCGCCTCCTCACCTTCTCCTTGGCCGCCTGCTTCATCTTCTTGTCGTAGTCATCCCTGTAGGGAGCCGAGCGAAGTCAGGGACGGCCTGGGCAGGGCTAGGCGGGGAGGGGTGAGGGGACAGGAGGGACGGCGGGGGCGGGGCGATACCGGGCCAGCTGGTTCTGTCGGATATGGTGCACGAAGCCGTGGCTCATGTCCAGCCGCCCGCCAGGCTTGCAGCAGAGCCCCGGCCCAGAATCCGGTGTCACTTCCATCTGGAGCCCTGGGCGCGGAGCCGCCACCGCCACCGCCACCGCCACCGCCGCCGCAACGGCCCCAGTGGTCGCCTTCCCGCCGGGAGAGCTGGGCACCACCCCTCGCTCTCCTTCCGGCCTCGCACCCCAGCTTTCCGTCCCGAAAGGACTGCGGGGCCGAGTGGCGCCGAGCGCTGAGTTCCAGGCGCGGAGCGGGGGGTGGAGCGTGCGCGACTTCCACGCCCAGAGCGGAGCTTTTCTTTGTGACATTATGGCGAAGACACATGAATGTAGGCTTACGGCTGATACGTCAAACAACTCAGCACCCATGACATCACTCAGCATGCAGCGTGGAGCTTTCCAGTCCTTTCTCTGGGGAGAGGGTGCCGTGAAACTTGAATACCAGCTGCAGGACCTCGGCTGACCACGGAACCCCGCTGTGCCAGTGTCCTCATTTATAAACGGGGACTCGGAGACCACCTACCTCAACAGAATACTCTGGCCGGCGCAGGGCATGCAGCGGCACCCCGGTCGCCCAGCGCCGGAGCCCTGCGCGCCCAGCGGGGTTGCGCGCCCAGCGCCGGAGCCGCGCGCCCTGCACCGGTGCCCTGCGCGCCCATCGGGGTTGCGCGCCCAGCTCCCGAGCCGCGCGCCCAGCGGGGTTGCGCGCCCAGCGGGGTTGCGCGCCCAGCGGGGTTGCGCGCCCAGGGCGTGCCGTAGCCGCGCGCCCAGCGGAGTTGCGCGCCCAGCGCCCGAGCCGCGCGCCCAGCGGGGTTGCGCGCCCAGCGCCGGAGCCCTGCGCGCCCAGCGGTGCCCACCGGCCAGATGTCTTTACTGACCGCAGGGGAGGACCCAGGGCTTTTCAGCGGTCTGACTGTGCGCCATTTTCGAGTCCTTAAAAGAAAATAGACAAAATTAGGAATTTGTAATTAGAACAGGGACAAACTCTGGTGCACTCACACCATGGAGTACCGCTGAGCGATCCAAAGGAATGCGCTATTGATACGTTGTGGATGAATCTCAAAATAAAAACGCGGAGGGAAAGGGGCTGCGCCAAAAGGACACCCTGTATGCTTCCGTGTGTACAAACCGCTAGAAAGCGCCAACTAACCCGTAGTGACAAAGCAGACACTTTTGGGGCTGGTGGGTAGGTTCATTATCTTGACCGTGGGGATGGTTTCAGAGTGTATCTAGATCTATCCTGCAGTATCGAGCAAATGCCACACGTTAAACGTGCGGCTTATTGTATGAAAGGGGGCGTGAAAGTCACAAGCCCCGGAGCCTCAGCTTTATTAGCTGAGTAAATCCCCTTTGTTCAGCGTTTGTCTTTTCCCGTGAACAGCCCCTCTAAATGTGGTGGAATTAGACTCCAGGTTATTGCAGGAAGGAGATGATTTGGGGATGTTGCCTAGTTCTTCTGTGCAAGGGTCTTCGGTCTTCGAAGCCCGGAGTCTGTGGAGACGACCCAATTCTTGTTTCCGGGCACAAAGTATGTTGAAGACACCTGGGGCCCAATGACTGCTCCCTTTACTCAGAAATTCGGCAGCCAGTAAAAAGTTCTTGTCTCTTTAAGCTGGAAATTTAGGGTAAGGTGGCAGTAGGCCCGCAGATCGTTCTCAGGTGCGCACGCAGCCGCTGAGAGGCCACTAGAGGGGCAGTACTTCCCAGTTTCCTACGGTGTAACTTGTCCCCGTCCGCGACTCGTAGAGAGCCTTGTGCTCATTAACAGCGCTTCTCCTGATTGGTTGCTTGTCTCGCGTTCGAACGTGCCTATCCACTCCGTAGGGCGACTCCCAAAGATAGTGGCGATGTCTGGCCGGTCCAAGAGGGAGTCTCGTGGTTCAACCCGCGTGAAACGCGAGTCCGAGTCACGGGTCAACTCGGGTCGCATCAAGCGGGAGCGAGATCGGGAGCGGGAAACCGGGACGCCAAGCTCCCGGGGCAGCCCGGTGCGCGTGAAGCGGGAGATCCAGCCGGCGAGCGCGCGCGAGGCCCCGGTGCCCGTAGTGCCGGCGGTGCGGGTGAAGCGGGAGCGCGAGGCGGACGAAGACTCCGAGCCTGAGCGGGAGGTGCGAGGTGCGCGGGGCCGGGCCGGGCGCGGGCTCTACTCGCGCGTTCCCCCTCCGTGGTGGGGGAAGTCCACATTTTACTGGTGTCCGCGATCCGACTCGACTGCGTCTTACTGAAGATGATACCAGTCTTAACTATGGTTTTAAGATTTCTGGTGATGGAAGGGGAGCTGATTCTGGGTGGTGGGCACATAATGCGATGCATGGGTGATGTGATGTGGACTCGTACATCTGGAAACTATCTAATTGTTATCAACCAATGTCACCCCATTAAATTTAACAATAATAAAAAAAAGATTTCTAACAATAACAGACCGCATCAGCTTTCCTTTATCGAATGCCTAAAGCAGGCAAGGCGTTGTGCTAATTATTTTACAGGTGTTAGCTTCTTCAGTTTTTACAAAGCACCTGAGGATTGAGCCTTGCTGGAATTTCTGGAATTATTAGACTGTTCAGATTTGAGAGCCTGAACGCTGGGCGCCTGCACCACCTGACCTGTTACCCGGGTCTGTAGCAGCCAGGAGAGCTGAATTCTAATCCTGCCTCTGAGTCTGAGTGTGGTTTGGGAAAGCAGGTTTCACGTGTTTGCCCCTCTGCAAGTTGATGGAAGTAGTCCAGGAACCAATGACCTTTGAGAATTCTAACAATTGCCAGTGAGTCTGTCATTCTTCCTGCCCCATGACAGCGCCCTTTGCCTCTTTCTGCTGCACTCGTTCAGCTTCTAATTTCTAACTTGTTGATATCTCACACATTTGAAGCTTTTCCTGTTTACATCAACTACATCTATTTCTTCTTTTAACTTGAAACTCTTGATTTGAACGTATTCCTATATTTATTTTTGGTGGGCTCGTAGATGAAGTAGCAGGTGATTGTAACACTAGGCTATGTGCTAGGCCGCTGTGGGATTCCCAACCCCGTGCCCGCGGGCACCACGCCGCGGCCTGATTTGTGTGCGCCCGCCATTATTTGACTGCATCAGAAGTTTTTCATAAACACTAAGTAAAACTATCATTTATTTTTATACGTTTGTTAGAATTTTAAAATATTGTTTGAGTATCTACACAGGTTTAGTATATTCGTTGGTATGTTTGCGATATCGTATGTATAAGTTTTTCCCTAGCTTTCGCCTTTGTACATGTGGCGTCTTGTTTAGCCGCTGCGCTCTTTAAACTCTCCTCCACCCAACCGGGAGACGCGACGTTGCCGTTTTGATTGCGGTTGCTGGACTGATCGGGTCCTGACGGTTAGCTAGGATCACAGTGTTTTGATAGATTCGATTTTAAATGAACTAAAAGCGAGGTAGGTAATCTATTATTATGGTGGCAAATTGATATGATATTGTAGTTCTATAACTATTTTTATTTTTTTAGTCCTAAAATGAGTGGACCAAATAAGAGGAAACGAACCTATAATTTTAACACAGACTGGGAGGAATCATATTGTTTCATTAATTTAAAAGGTAAATGTGTTTGCCTGTTGTGTGGCAGTAGTATTGCAGTGCCGAAAAAACATAATGTTGAACATCACTTTCAGACAAGTCATACCACTTGATACGAATTATCCACTTAAATCTGAAGTAAGAAAGAAAAAAATAAATCAACTAAAATGAAGTTTAACTACTCAACAGACTGTTTTCACTAGACATGTGGAAAAATCTAAAAAGGCAACCATTGCTTCTTTCAAAATTTCGCACATGCTCGCAAAGAACAATAAACCTTTCCAGGATGGTGAATTGTTCAAAGAAGCATTTCTGACTGCTGCCGATTGTTCGTTTGAGGAATATTCTAACAAGCGTGAGATGATGTCGGCGATACAAGACCTACAGTTGTCAAATAACACAGTCACAAGAAGAATACACGCAATTTCAAAAGACTTGCAAACTCAGTTAAAGGCTGACTTGGAGATATGTGACTGTTTCTCTCTGCAATTTGACGAGTCAACAGATATATCAGACCGTGCAGTTGGCAGTTATGGTGAGAATGGTATTTAGTAACTTCACAGTAAAAGAGGAGCTGTTGCAAATATGACCAATGAAAGGACAGACGAGAGGTGAGGATATTTATAAAACTTTCAGAACATATGCCAGATCGATAAACATGCCTTTGCATAAGTTGTCTGCGATAACTACCGATGGGGCACCAGCAATGGTTGGTCAAAACAAAGGATTTATTGCCCTTTGCAGGAAAGATGAATCATTTTCAAACTTTATGTCCTACCACTGTATGATCCATCAGGAAGCTTTGTGTTGTAAAATACTGCCCTTTGAACATGTTATGAAAATAGTCA
>PVKE010007618.1:0-15194 GCA_004027555.1 Craseonycteris thonglongyai
ATCTTCAGTGCATATTTATTTTTATTTTACTTTTGACAGATAGAGAGAGAGACAGAGACAGAGACAGCTAGAGAACCGAACTGTGGGAACTCCCCCAGTTCAGCATGTGGGTCCGCCTGGGCCGGAGCCGGGATTCGATCCTCGGTCCTCGGGGCCTCAAAGCGAGCGCTCAACCCGCTGAGCCGTCCCGGCTTTCCCAAATATATGGCTAGAGTCAATTTATTTTTTTATTTTTATTTTTTTTTAAATTTTTTTTTAAAGTTTATTTATTTTATTAATTTTTGACAGAGAGACAGAGAGAGAGAGACAGACAGACAGACAGACAAAACTGAACTGGGGGAGCTCCCAGTTCAGCATATGGTTCCGCACGGACCGGGGTATTATTATTTTAAGACTTATTTTTATTGTTTGAGAGAAGGTGGGAGAGAGAAGGGGGAGGGCCCAGAGCCATCTCCACAGTTGTACATCATTCGTTGTGACATGGTTTTATTCCACACAGGTGGATGTGGGGCTGTACAAAGTTAGAACCAAACTGGGGGGCTTCCCATATAGAAGGCAAGAACCTTCGCCATCAAGTCACCTTGGTGGTCACCAGTTGCACTGCAGTTTAGCATATGGGGTTGGCATGGGCCGAGGCTGGGAATCAAACCCTGGACCTTGGGATTGTGAGGTAAGCAATCCACCGCTGAGTTATCCCAGTATATTTGGAGACATTTTAGAGGAAACTGGGCCCCAAAAAGGTGAATTGACTTGTCCAAGGTCACCCAGCAAGTCAGAGCAGGGGAGGCTAGAATTCATTTGCTCTAATTATAGTCACCATAGCTCTTGGTGTCTGCAGACTGGGCTGTGAGTGAGGCAATTATACTCCTGGCCTCACTGAATTCTATATTTAATCACCAGACTGTAACCTCCATCGAGCAGGGAAGCTTGCCTATTCTCTTCACTCTTGAATCTGCGGTATACAGTGCTTGGCACAGATGAGGTGGTAATTAAAATTAGGCAGAAAGAATAAATCAGTAGCATGCCATGAGCGTATCCCAGGGTTTGGAGAAGGAAGCCGTGGGCATGCCCCAACTCACACAGCTGTGTCCAACAGCCTGACACAGCCCTTTGACTCCTGGTGCAAGGATTCTTTCCAGGGTCCAGTCTCTTCCTTCTCGTTCTCCCTAAACACACATTCTTAGAATGTCTTTTCTCCCTTTGCCTCTCTCTCACTCCACTTAGGGTCTCTGGCATGTTATCTATGCTTCTCAGGAACTTGGTCACTTCCTACACAAGATTCAATTTTAGGTCAAGGTCTTACCTTCCCAGCTGGACTATACACTCCTTTATTAGTTGACACCATATCCACCCTCTCTCTAATTTCCCAGCTTCTAATACAGAAGGTATTTTCCAAGCCCAGGCTTTAGCATCAGGGTTTGAATATAGATTGTTCTGCATTTATTCATTCTGTGAACTTGGTCAAGTGCTTTCACTTCTCTGAGCCTTGGTTTCCTCACTGGGATCATGGCAGGAGTTGTCTGTCATGAATGTGTAGTGCCTGGCACAGGGCAGACCCTCAATAAGGGCGACTTTCATTGATACCCAACTATGCAGAAAGGTCTCAAAGGGTTCAAACACAGCATGGTCTTTACAGGTCGACACTGCGAGGGATAATCTTTTGGAGCAATATTGATTTTGTTATGATTATAATGATCAACAATACATTTTAGCAGTGTTGAGCCCTAGCAACATGAGAGACAATAGCAGTTAGGAGTGTTCATCGTGGAGTCAGTCAGACAGGCTACCTCTCAGTTTTAGTTCCACCACTTGCAAGCTGAGTGGACAAACCTGAACTTCGCTCTGAGCCTCCATTTCCTCCTGGTAAAATGAGGGTAAGAATGTCTTAAATGATTACTGTGAGAATTAAATAGGGATAATGCATAGAAAATACTTGATATTTATAATATTTCCCATCAAAATCTTATTTGATAATCACAACCACAAATCTTACTGTCCTTTCTAGAGACGGGAAATGAAGGCCCAAGGACTTACTACCCAGAATCCTACAATAATTAGTAACAGAGTCAGACTAGCAAACACAGTTCCCGAAGCCAGGGCTTCTTCTCATGGGGCCTGGGCCTGTCACCTTTCCTTGGGCAGGACTCTGCCAGCAGGCAGGTACTCGGTGATGGTTTTGGACCATAAGAGCTGTGAGGTCAGCAGCCTGGAAATCTTTTTTTTTTAATATTTATTTTTTATTGTTTTTGACAGAGAGAGAGAGAGAGAGAGAGAGAGAGTGATACAGAGACAGAGAGAAGAGGGAGGACCCAGAGCAGTCTCCATAGTTGCTATGTGGTTTTTCCACATACTTTCATTCCACAGGTGGGCACGGGGCTGCACAGGGCAGGAACTGGGCCAGGGTCTCGCCCTGGTGAGAACTGAACTGGGGCACTCCCCAGTTCAGCATATGGGTCCCCATGGGCCAGGGCTGGGATTCGCTCCTCGTTCCCCGTGGCTGCAAAGTGAGCGCTTAATCCACTGAGCCATCCCGGCTTCCCCTAGACTGGAAATCTTGTCAGCACATTTTGAGTTGTAAAGATCTCTCCAGCTTGAGGTCCAACACTGCACAGCCTCCACCACACACACATTCTGCCTGAGACGGAGTTGCTATTCTACAGAGCTCGAGCAACCAGGTTCACTCCCAGCTTTTCACTGCCCAGCTGGGAAAACTTGGGTAATTGACTGCACCTCTCTGAGCCTCAGATTCCCCATCTGTGAAATGGGGATAACAGCCATGCCTGATCCCTAGGGTTGTTGTGAAACAGCAGGAGGAAGCATTCCCAGTGCCTGGCACATGGATGGGACCATAGCTGTTGTTATCACTATGGAGAAACTGGCTGTGTTCTCACTGAGAGCTTTTTCTTCTTATCAGGGCCATTTAGCTGACCCCAGTGCCCCCCCACCCCCCCACCCCCATATCTCATCTTTCCCTTGGTTCCTGTCTCAGTGTTTGTCAGGAGGGCTGCCCGGGCCCCTTCCCAGTCACTGAGTGACACAATCAGCGTTGGGGGATAGAGTGAGCCTCTGTTCCTGCCTGAGGAAGAGGGAGACTGGCTAGCAGCTCGTCCAGCTGGGGGACAGGATCCCGAGCAGATGGAGGGGGAAGGAGCCTGGGGGAGCCGAGCACAGAATGGTTGGGGTGGGAGGACAGGCTCCCAGCAGCCAGGCGAACTGACCTTGAGCACTCCTGCTTGTAGATGTCAATGATGTTCTCCACCAGCAGATTCCTCTGCAGGCCATACACACCATGACGATCCATGATCACCTCGTGGCGGCAGGTGGGACAGCGGAAACGGCCCCCAGACATGGACATGGAGCCACCTCGGTTGGTCCAGTAGGGATTTGCAGCCTGTGGGTGACAGGGCAGAGGTGAGGCCTGGGGTCCCTCCTCAGCCCCTGGCCTTTCTAATCTCTGTTTCTCCTTCCCCCCTGCTTACCCCAACCATTTTAGTTAAACCACATAACTCAGAGCCCCTGTCCTGAGAGGAGAGGCAGCCCATTTCCACAGGGAACACCTGAGAAGCAACAGGTTTGGGAGTCAACAGACCTGGGTTCAAGTCACGATTACTCTCTGAATGTCTTTGGGCAAGCAACCTTATCTCCCCAAGCCTCCGGATGCCCGTTCATCAGCTGGGCGTTAAAATTAGAGCCAGCTCCTAAGGCTGCCACTTTAAAGATAAAATAGTGACAGCACAATTTGTAAAGTGTTTCTGGGGAACCTTGAGTCCTGCCTCCCAGCCAGGACATCCACCCTCATTCCTTAGGGAGATAACGCACCCCCTGCCCTATATTAGAGGGAATAGTGTAGAAGATGCTTCTACTGCCCTGTGCCTCCTTCTCAGCCACCCTCCTCCTAAAGCTCTGGGCCATCTGACACCAGGGAGCTGGCTGCAGCCCCAGGGGTCTGGTTTCTCTCTCCTCTCCCCCTGCCTCGCTTGCTTATCACTTGAGGCATTTGACTCCTGATTGAAGTCCACTGCCATGCAGAGGTGGCGGGTGGCAAAGCTGCAGGCAGGGTGGGGAGGGGAAATATGCGTCATGGAAATGGAGCAGGGCAGCCAGAGCTGGGCCTTGGCAGGGGTTGACTTCACAGGGGGAAAACCCACCCAACTTAGAAGGACCCTGAGCTAAGGGAGACCAGCTTTCACCGCAGAAGAGCCGAATAGCAACCTGGACCCCCAGGACTAGGCCATGCCCCGAACTGACCTGGAAGATGTCATTGGCACACTTCCGGCAGAGGTTGTGCTGACAGGGCAAGATGACCACCGGCTTGGTAAACATCTCCAGGCAGATGGGACAGACCAACTGCTTCTCCAGGTTCTCCAGGGGGTTTCCATCCTGGATCAGGCCTGATTTATAATCCATACTGTCAGAAGCGGTGGGGCCCGCCTAGCTGCCTCCTTTCCTGCTTCTGTCTAAGCCTTTGTCACAAAATACCCACCCGGAGCCTCTTGGCCTTCTTCTCCCGGCGCCCGAATGCAGTCTTGGTCTGAGGCCCCTCCGATATTTATAGCTGGACCCTGGTCACATGAGCCCCAGGAGGGGACCAGCTGAGCATTCCAGTGCCAGCGCGGCTGGCGGGGCTTGAGTTTCCTCCAGGCCTGCAAGACTGGCCTCTCAAGTCACATGGAGGAGTGAGCAATCATTGTTTCCCTGGCGGGGGTCGTAAACAAGAACGCCCTGTTCGTGGGCAGACTTGGGGAAGACTGTGTCCCCAGCGTATCTTCCAGAAATTAGTTTCGTCCCACACCGAGCTGGTGAGCCAGGGATGGGACCCAGACAATGGGCCACTGGGGCTTAAGGGGTCAGGTCCATCCCTCCTCTGGAGTCCCAGACAAGGCTGACCAGACGTTCCGTTTCCAACGTGACAGAAAATAACGGTCCTCAGGGAAGCCGGGATGGCTCAGCGGGTTAAGCGCTCGCTTTGCAGCCTCAGGGTCCAAGGATTGAATCCCGGCCCCGGCCCATGAGGACCCATGTGCTGGACTTCGGTGTGTCTCCCATGCGGGAGGCCCCCAGCTCGGTTCTTGCCCCCAACCCCCCGGCTCGGCCCCCAGCCCAGTTCCCACCCTGCGCAGCCCCCGCCCACCTGTGTGGAACGAAACCATGTCAAAAACTGATGACGTACAACTCTGGAGACTGCTCTGGACCCTCCTCCTTCTCTCTGCCTCTCTCTGTCTCTGTCAAAAATAATAAAAATTAAAATTTTTTAAAAAATGGAAAATAACAATACTGTCCTGTTTCAAATGGTATGTATGGTCAGCCCAGTCTTACTGGGCTAAATTCAAGCAGGCTGACCACGTGTACTGTTTGAAATGGGATAGGACCATTGTTTTTGTCCCCTTTAAAAGGGTATGTCTGGTCAGCCTACCCAGGCAGCTCTCAAGACACAGGGGCAGGGCAGCCCCCTCTCTGAGCCCATCCCTCTGCCTCAGACCTGAGAACATGTTGCTGGAGACCTCGAGACCCCCAGCCTGACCCCCATCCCTTGGCCACTAAAGAGACTTTAATGCTGAAAAGGCTCCCTTAAAATATAGTCCAATGCTCTCATTTTATAGATTTTGACAGGACCTTATTCAAAGTTAAAGAGAGTAAGTGGCAAAGCCAGGAATCTTCTTCCCTCATCAGGTACTTTCCAGAGTACTGACTACACTATACATCAGGCATCGAGATGACAGATAGATGAGTGCTCCTCTTCTCTGCCCTGAGCTACTCACAACCTAGGGAGAGAGACAGACAGAAATCACAGCCCTACCTGGGCGCTTAGCACTGATCCACATGCTCCCTTCTGCTCTCTGTGCCAATTTAAATTTTTCTCCCTGTCCTCCTGGACATCTGCCATGTTGGCAGGGAGAAGTCATTAGAGCAGTTCCAATGGCTGTTTTAAAGGTAGACTCTCACACGGAGGGAAGTAGGGCCACCAGGTACAAGGTGCTGGGGGGAGAGTAGGGGCAGTGGCACGAGGCCTCAGGATGTGCCTACAAGGGGATGGAGAGGATAGGAGGGTCCAGGACCTCATGCAAGAGGGACAGCAGAGAGTAGCTGCGATGGTCTGAGCCTGGAGAGGAGTTGATGGTTGGTGCTCTGAGACAAGAGCGAGTGAGGGCAGAGAGGCCCACACTGGGAAGGGGAGGAGGTCAGAGGGAGAAGAGGGGGGGCCTAGAAGACAAGGGGCTAGGGACTTTCATGGAAAGGGGGGTCCCCCCAAAATAGTAATGGCTAGTTTTCACTGAGCACTCACCATGTGCCAGACACTGTGGTAAGTACTTTGCATGCATCATTTCGTTTCATCATCTCAGTAACGTGCACTATATATCCCTGAAAAGGGTTCTGGACCCCTTGCAACATGAGGGACAGAGGGCTCCCCCCACACCAACAAAAATTCTCAGATACCAGCAGGGTGTCCAAGATTCAACCCAATTCCGATGCTCCTACCCAGGGGACAGCATCAGATTCCATAGGTAATGGGGCTCCGTCCCACAGACCGCCCTCCACTTCAGATACCAGCCGCAAGCCCAGGCTCTTCTCACCGGTGCTTCTGACCAACTGGCTGGAGATTGGAGGCACTCAGGACCCCCTCTCCTCGGGTTTTATTTATTTGCTAGGATGGCTCACAGAACTCAAGATAAATATTTTATTTAATAGATCAAGAATTTATTACAAGAGGATGTAATTCAGCAGTAGCCAGAGGGAAGAGATGCATAGAGAAAGGTGCATGGGGAGGGGCACAGAGCTTCCATGCCTTCTCCATGGCCACCATTCTGCAGGACCTCCACATGGTGACCAACCCAGAAGCTCTCCACACCCCGTCCTCTTGGCTTTTTATGGAGGCTGCATTACCGAGGCACGGTTCATTAAATCATCAGCCATTGGTGATGATTGAATCAACCCCTCTTCGCTGTCCAGAGATGAGGGAAGATGGGCTTAAAAGTGCCAGCCTTCTCATCACATGGTGGGTTCTCCTGGCAACCAGCCTCCATCCTTTGGTCTTCCCAGACACCTCATTCATGCAACACAAGACCTTCATCATTCTCACCACTTAGGAAATTCCAGAAATTTAGGGAGCTGTGAGCCAGAAATGGGCAAAGACCAAATATATATTTCTTATAAATCACAATGTCACATCCTTATTCCACAGATGAGGAAGCTCAGGCAGAGAGATAAAATAACTCGGATGAGGTCACACAGCTTGCAGGAAGTAGCTCTAGGACAGGAACCCAGATTTACCTGACTTGAGCCCAAATCCCTCAGTCTCTACTGAACTGTGGAAGTCAACACCGCCAGGCCAGCCAGCAGCTGGACAGCATGAGAGTTGAAAGGAGGCCCTCCCTCCCTCCTTGCTCACACAGCCTCAGTTTTGTTCAGACAGCATTGTTCTCTAGAAAGGTGGGCCTCTCCACTGCCAAGACACAAAGGCTTAAGCCTATCATGATAACCCCATTTTCCTTTGCCTAAAGATAAAATATTTCCTCCCTAATAAAAGCTTTTCTCTTGCCTTTGAATGGGGTTGTGCGAGTCATTTCATCTCACAATCAACAGAGGACAAGTCTAGGAAGAAATCTGCTCTCTGCAAAGCGCAAAGAGGAGTGAGAGAGAGTACTGGGGTCCTTGGTGCCATCACCCTGCTGCCAGGTTACCCACACCTGGAACTGCCCACCTCTTCACTATTTAAGATGTGACACAACAAATGCCACCTTAGGGTAATTATTCTGTTACTTGTGGCAGAGAGCACTGTATATACATCCATGAGTCCAATTCCTTTATGCTAATGATCCTCAAATCTCTAATTCCAGTTCAGACCCATCTCTCCCTTAAACCGAAGATTTGTTGGAGATCGCTACTGGGATGTTCTAACAGCACCTCAAACTTGTCAAATCCCAAACAGAACACACCGTCTCCCCCCAGCACCGAGCTCTCTCTTCCCTTTTCCTTGTTCCATGTCTCAGTGAGCAGCACTATCATCCACCGCTTTGTGCAGACCACAAAGTGAGAGCCATCCTTGGGCTCCCCCTTCCTCCCACTGCACACCCAGTAAATCAAATCGCAGCAGCGAGCACAGACCCCTCTTTACATCTCACTTGTCATTCTTCCATCTGTGAGTCTGACCGTCCCACTGAACTTTGAAGACTGTAAGGGTAAAGACTGTCTTTACTCATCTCTGTACCTCCAGTGCCTGACACATGACAGGTACTCAACTAATGTTTCTGAAATGAGTGGACAAGTGAATAAGTGAATTAAGGGACAGCAGGGTCACTGTCAGGCTTGCGTGAGATCAAGTTACTTGACTAAGTTTTTTTTAGCTGAGATGGTGTAGCCAGTGGAGAGAAAGTACTGGAAGATGGGGGAGGAGGGTGGTGGAGTAAATTCTAAAGCCTTGGGAAGGGGAGGGACAGACACTCTGACTCTTGAGATGGGAGGAGAGGAGAGAGGAAAAGGTGGAGATAAGAATGAGATGTTGGAAGGTTGAGAGAAAGGTGCTCATATGGATGACCTCGACTGAGAAAGCCAAGGTCAACTTCTGAGGCCCAGGCAGGGGGAAGGGTAGCATGAATGGGTGATGGAAAAAGTTTGGACCGGCCACTGTGACACACAGGAGGAAGTGCCCTAGAAAGGGGTGGAAGGATTGTCTGAGCAGAAGAGCTTGCTGATGTTTCCCAACATAGACTTGCCATTTGTGAGGAGCCATTCACATGGTTCTGTTGACTTTCTCCAGCCACACTTGGCAGTCCAGGTGCAAAAGCCAAGCAAATGGACAGTGGGATCGACTCCAGCCCGGGAGCTGGCAAGGCGGGCACTGTTGAAAGTCAGGGGTGGGGAAGGGAAATTCCCACATGGCCCATGCTGGGCAGCAAAACATGTCCTGTCATTTAATCTTCACAACAGTTCTGCAAGGGAGGTATGATGATCTTCATTTTCCCCAGGAGGAAACGAGATTCAGAGAGTTAATGGCTTGGCCAAAGTCACACAGCCACAAGCGGCAGAGTTGAGCTGGGGTTCACAGCTAAGGTAGCCTGACTCCCAAACCTGTGCTCCTAACACTGAAACATTCATTGAGTGCTTTGTCTGCATGCCTGACACTGTACTAAGCCCTTCCCATCCATCCTCTTGTTCAGTCCTCGAAATGACTCAGTGAGGCATGGGTCATGATTTTCCCTGTTTTGTAGCTGAGCTACAGAGGCGCAGAGAGGTTAAGTGACTTGGCCAAAGTCCCCCAATCAGTGAGTGGCAGAGCCAGAATCAGAAGCAGGAAGTTATAAACTTGTATCATTACTCGTCACTGGAAGCCACCCACTCTAAAGCTATGGACTGGCAGATGAAGAGACTAACTTGGAATGTCAATGTTGCATCTGAGCCCAGAACTTTTAATTACTACGTTTTACTGCTTCCCTCTCCACAAGTCTCATCATTATTCCTTTTACTGTTTATTAATGGGAATTTTGTAAGATTTATTTTGTCTTTTTTTGACAGAGACAGAGAGTGATAGAGACAGAGAGACAGGGAGAAGGGGAGGGCCCAGAGCAGTCTCCAGAGTTGTATGTCATCAGTTTTCGACATAATTTCATTCCACACAGGTGGGCAGGGGCTGCGCAGGGTGGGAACCAACCTGGGGCCTCCCACATGGGAAGCTCACCCCAATTCAGCATATGGGTCCACATGGGCCGGGGCCGGGATTCAATCCTCAGACCCCAGGGCTGCAAAATGAGCACTCAAGTCGCTGAGCCATCCTGGAATCCCTTATTAATAAAAATTTTAAACATACAAAAGTAGAGAGAATAGTATAATAAACTCATGTAAGCAAACACAGCTTTAATCCTTAACATTTTCCTAATCTTATTTCATCTATAACCACCCTCCCCCAACATACACATGCATTTCTTTATTTCAGGAATAGTTTAAAGCTAATCTTAGTCATTAAGTCATTTCACCCATAAATACTTTAGTAAGCATTACTAACTGATAGATTGTTTTTCATAACCACCATGGCATTATCATACCTAGCAAAAATAACAATAATTTCTTAATATTATCTAAATCCAACACCATTTTCAGAGGCAGCTCATTGTCTCAAATGTCTTTTTACAGTTTGTCCAAATCTGCTCCAAATAAGGTCTCACACAAGGCATTTGTTGATTTTGTCTCATTAAACTCCTCTCATCTCAGTAATCACCTTCCCTCTCATTCTTCTGTACGACTGATTTGTCAGAGAATGATTCTGGGTACTGTGATTCTCATTTTGACATATCAAGAACTTAGTTCAGAGAGGTTAAGTGACTTGTGGACCATCATACAGCTGAGAGACTTCTCATTTGGAGCTGCCCCCCAAGTCTGTGTTACTAATGTGAGGAGCTTTAGTGCCCAAGGGGATCCCAGCTGAGTGGGGGGCCGGAAAAGCAGCAGGGAAAGTGGTCTGGGCCTGGCAAAGACAAGGGAGGGATGGAAGGTAACTGTAGGTACGACACTATTTTTTGTTGATTTAATGCTTGCAAGTGGCTGGGCACCCTGGCACTATTTCATCCAGTCGTCACGACAAACATGAGTAGATCATGCTTATTTCCATCTTGCATTAGGAAACTGAGGCACAGGTTAGTGTATGGAGGTGCCCTGAGTCCCATGGGTAGTGTAGGTAGAGCTGGAATAGGCCAATTTAACCCCAAATGCTACTCGTATGTCCTTTTTGACTCACTAGAGAGGGGACTTTTCAGAAACCTGAGATCTTGAGGCCTCTTGGTTGGGGGAGAAAACCCTGGCCTGGGCCCAGACACCTGGGCTCCATCTCTGCCAGAGGCCAGCAATGTGATGCCCAGAAAGCCGCACCCTCCTTCAGTTTCTTCATCTGCCAAATGGAGCAACTGAAAGAGATGATCCCCGAGGGTCCTTCCCCCCTCCTCCCCAGTGGCAGGGTTCTCAAAGGAGCCCCTCCCAGGATGGATGACCCTGGAGAGGAAACCAGCCTCCATTTCCTCTTTCATTTCCACAGAGCAGATCCTTTCCACGTGTGTGCTGTTCTTCCCCAAACCCCACGACCTACCTTGGAGGATTGGATCCACCCTGCCTGTGCCTCTGGATTTACCCTAGAACCTCTGTGGTGCCTGAAGCATCCTCAGAGGGGGGGTTGGGAAGGCATTATTTTCTTATACTTTGAGATCCCTGTCACATGCTTCAAAGTTACCGTCATCAAAGAATCATCCCAAATCATGGGATCAAACCAATAGGTCATTTGATCCAGAAGCTAAAACCAAAGCAGTTGGCACAGATAGGGCTGTGGGGTCTGAGGCGTGATGCAGTGCCCCAGGTGCCAGGGCAGGTTCCTGGGCTGGCCCACGTGCCACGGAAGGGGAGCATAGTGTCTGGGGACTCACTACTCAGGAGCCCCGCACGCCTCTTCCCTCTGTCCCCAGGTCCAGGCCATTATTGTGAGCAGCTACAGGGCTCAGGGGAGTGGGTGGCCTTTGAAGAGGAAGACTGCCCCAGGGGACATGGGGTGTCCAGAAGATTGGAAGGGGCTCTATACTGACGATCTTTTTTTTTATTTTTTTTATTTATTTATTTTTTAACAGAGAGAGAGAGAGAGAGAGAGAGAGAGAGAGAAAGATACAGAGACAGAGACAGAACTGAACTGGGGGAGCTCCCAGTTCAGCATATGGTTCTGCACGGGCCAGGGCCAGGATTCGATCCCTGATCCCCAGCGCTGCAAAGTGAGCGCTTAACCCACTGAGCCATCCTGGCTTCCCCTATACTGACGATCTTGACATAAAGCATGGAAAGAGCTTTCTACACTGAGCTGCAATAAACCCTTCCTGTGAGGCTGTGAGAGTGCAGAACAGAGGCTGCCCAGGCACTCGGGGTCAGAGTTCAAGTTCAGGCTCCTTTACAGATCAGCTCTGTTACCCCGGGAAGGTTACTTAACATCTGTTTCTAGATCTGTGTCTCAGTTTCCTCATCTGTTAAATGAGAGTTGGCTAGAGTAATGTTTCTCTAGGCCTTTTGAGCCCTGCAAGCCTTGGGTTTTGGGTGACTGCCCTCAACACTATCCCTTGCTGAAAACTGATGGTGGGAGTTCACTTGCCCAGGCACATGGCACGTACCTGGCACATGTCAGGCACTCAACAAACATCGTTGTTAAGATTTTCATAGTTAGAGGAATAATACTGGCTGGCACTTTCATAGAACAGTTACTATGGATAAAGCCATGGTCTGTGTATTAGCTATTGCTACATAACAGATTTCCCCAAAACTTAGCAGCTTATAACAATCAGAAACATTATGATCTCACACCATTGTGGGTCAGGAATTCAAGAGCAGCTGAGCTGGGTGGTTTGGCTCAGTGTCTCTAAGGAAGTTGTACTGAGGATGTTCCTGGCGCTGCACTCAGTTCATCGTAAGGCTTCTCTAGAGCTGGAGGGTCCACCTCCAAGATGGCTCACTCCCATGGTTGGCAAGTTGATGGGAGGCCTCAGTTCCTCAGTATATATACCTCCCCATAGGGCTGCCTAAGCATTCTCATAGCATGGTGGCTACAGAGTGATCCAAAAGAGCAAGACAGAAATGGCCATGTCAATTAGGACCTAGCCTCAGGCATCACACACTACTACTTCCATTGTATTTTATTGCTCACACAGACCAAACCTGATACAGTGTGGGAAGGGAGCACAAGAGGGCATGAATAACAGGAGGCAAGAATTATGGAGGACCATCTTGGAGGCCAGCAATCACAGTCTGTTCTAAGTGTTTTATAGGTATTAATTAATTTATTAAGGGAAGCTGGGATGGCTCAGTGGGTTGGGCGCTCACTTTGCAGCCCTGGGGACCGAGGATCGAATCCCGGTCCTGGCCCATGCAGATCCATATGCTGAACTGGGAGCTCCCCCAGTTCAGTTCTCTCTCTGTCTCTGTATCTCTCTCTCCCTCTCGCTGTCAAAAACAATAAAAAAATAAATAAAATAAGATAAATAATTAATTTATTAATTCATGAGGCTGATACTATTATCATCCCTATTTCACAGATTGAGTCACAGAGAGATTAGGTAACTTGCCTAAGGTTACATTTCTAGGAAATGATGTGAGGCACTATTATGGACTGTGTCTTCCCAAAATTCACATGTTCAAGCCCGAATCCCTAATGTGATGAAATTTGGAGATGAGGCTTTTGAAGGTAATTAGGGTTAGGTGAGATCATGAGTTGGGGCCATAGTGCCCTTAGAGACAAAAAGGTCTCTCTCTCTCTCTCTCTCTCTCTCTCTCTCTCTCTCTCTCTTTCCCCGTCCTGCCCTCCCTCCATACTTGCTGAAGACAAGCTATGTGAGCTAACACAAGATGGCAGGCATCTTCAAGCCAAGAGACGAAGGCTTAGAAAGACACCCACCAGCACTTTGATCTTGGACTTTCCAGCTTCCACAACTGTGAGAAATAAATTTCTGTTGTTTCAGTGACCCAGCCTGTGGTTTGTTTATTTATTCATTTATTTATTTATTTATTTTTATTTTATTTTATTCTTTTTGACAGACAGAAAGAGAGACAGAGAGAAGGGGGAGGGCCCAGTAGTCTCTATAGTTGCACATCATCAGTCTTCAACATGGTTTTGTTCCACACAGGTGGGCGAAGCTGCACAGGGTGGAAGCCAGGCTGGAGGGGCAGGGTTTGGGGCTGAGCTGGGGACCCCCCATATGGGAGGCACACCCCCGTTCAGCATGTGGGTCTGCACTGGCCAGGGCTGGGACTCGATCCTCAGGTCCCAGGGCTGCAAAGAGAGCACTTTCCCCCCACACCTGCTGTGGTTTCTTAATACGGCAGCCTAAGCATACTAAGGTAAGCCTTGAACTCAGAGAGTTGGGCTGCTTAGCTCTCTCTTGAACTTGCCTTCCCTCTATGGCCTCATTAACACTGGCCCTCACTCATCTGTCTGGCCCTAAGTTGTGGGGTGAGACTGGTTGGGGGGCACTGGGAAGACTTGGAAAAGGGACTGGAGGAAGCTTCATGGCAAATTCAAAGCCCCAGAGCTCAGGGCTGACCCAAATGTTCTGGGGCTTGTACCCCAGAGAAACAATCTTGGGGGCCAGCTGCCCACCCCACCTGGCCTGCGGCTCCCCACCCCCACCAGCTTGAACTGGGCTTGCCACTCCATTGGATGATCCAGATCATAAGCAGTAAACAGGAGGAAAACAAACTATATTTAAACCAGCAGTTGCTCCATAAACAAAGCTAAAAAACAAGTGTCCCTTGGGAAAAAAGAAAGTAGGAACACTGATGAAGATCAAGCGTCAACCCTCACAATACACTAAAGTTTTAAAAACAAGCAAAGGATACAAAAAGGTGATTCACAAAGGAATAAATGACAATGCCTCCTCCCCCAACCAAAAACAGACAAAACAAGGTGTCCTCACTTATGTTAAAAATCTCATTAAAACCACAATAAAATTCAATTTTTATTCTGTCAGATTGGCAAAAAATGTTAAAGATTAATCATATCCAAGGTTGGTGAAGGGCAATGGTCCCTGCCGCCACTCTTGACCTTGGGGGAGAGGGTGTACATAATTTGACAAACTCAAAATGTACAATATTCATACACATGACTCAGCAGTTATACTCTGAGAAGTCTATCTTATCAAAAAACTAGAAAGATGGTAACAAAAGATATAGTTAGCTAGCTAGCTAGAAACAGATTCAGATAAACAGGTCTATTTACACATAACATTGTTGTTTTGCAATATTTTGTCTGTAGTAGCAAAACCTTGGAAACAACCCTAATGTCCATCAATGGAGCAAATAAGTTGTTGTGTGATCACATAGTGAATACTAGACATCAGTGAGAATGAACAAATATTGCCACAGGCAATAACATAGGTGAATCTCATAAAGAATGCTGAGCAAAAGAGTCTGTAACTATATGATTCCGGTTATAAAGTTCAAAAAAAACCCAAAATAATCTAAGCTGTTAGATGTCAGGATAGGGTTAACCTCAGCTGGAAGAGGGTGTAAGCAGGGCTCCAAGAGTGCTAGTAATGATCTGTTCCAGACCTGGGTGTGGGCTATGCAGCCATACTCACTTTGTGAAAATGCCTTGAACTGTATGTACACTTATGAGTGGTGTGCTATTCTGAATGTATGTTACACTTAAAGAAAAAATGTACTAAAAAATAAAATAAAAACATACC
>PVKE010007618.1:15294-50225 GCA_004027555.1 Craseonycteris thonglongyai
TATGCACTGAAGACAAAAAGATAATTTCTCTCTATAAATGTGAAAAGATAAAAAAAAACAAAAACAAAAAAAAAACAAACAAAACATACCTCAATAAGTGTTCCAACTGTCAGTGCATAAAATAAGTGTGTATATACATATATATATATACACACACACATAAATATCCCTCCAATTAAAAATGTGACATTGAGCTTTCTGTTATATATTGAATACAAATAACAAAAGATGTCAGGAATACATTGTTAGATACAGACAGAAAAATACATGCCACTTATATGTAATCTGATTCTTTTCTGTTAAAAAAATGACATATATGTGTGTATGCAAATAAATTTTAAAATATATAAGAAATTTTGTACAGACATAGAAAATGGCCGGAATAAAAATCCCCACTATTAAAAAGTCGCTGTTCTCATGGATTAGAACTCAGTGAGCTGGGGGCCCTTACTAAGCTACAGCAGATCAAGCTGGGGCCTCACCTCTGTCCGAGCCTAGCCCTGGAATCAGGCTTTCTAAAAACACTGTGAGGGGTGAGAACCCCCCGCCCCCAGGACCCTGCAACAGTCAGGTGAAGGCTTGGGGCAGTGAGTGCATTTAAAGGCCTCTGCAAGACCGGGGAGGACTAGCCCTGCCCTGATGGGCCTCAGTAGTGGTGGGAAATGGGGGAGAAGAGGGTTCCCTACCCAGGAACCCCATGTAATCATCACAGCTCTATGAGGTAGGTATATGGTTGTCTCCATTTCTAGATCAGGACACCAAAGTTAAGTATGTTGCCCAAGGTCACACCTTGAACCCAAGTCTGTCTGAACCTCCAGTTAGGGGGTCTGCACTGGGCTGGGGAGGGAGGGGGTGAAGACAGTGGAGAGAAACGGGTTGCGCACGCACGCGCACGAACACACACACACACACACACACACACACACACTCAGAAACCCAGTGCACAGGTTTTTGCAAGACTCAGCACCTCCAGAGCCCCCAACCTACCAGGAATCACAAAAGCAAATTCTGCCCAGTGCCTCAGCCTCACCACCCATCTGGGGTTAGGGCTCAGGCATTAAATCTGGCCCCAGGGGCTGCTCTGTTAACTCAGCACTGACACCTCAGGTTCCAGCTGCTGGCAGCCGAGGCTGGCACCATCCAAAATAGATCCCAGGAGTGAGAGCCTGGTGAGTCTACTGTGCCTCTCCACAGCACCCCAACCCCGCCCCTCCTCCTCCAACACGCCCTCACTGTCCCTGCCCCACCCCCACCCCCATTCTGAGTCACTTTGGACATGAAGCCTGGCTGGCTATTGGAAAGAAACAAAGGGTGGGGTAGGAGGCAGCGGTGACTGGAACAACCTGGGTCCTGGATTCAAGTCCCTGAAGTTTGAGCCATGTGACTTGTGACTTGGCTGATTGTCTTAAGCAGCTGAAATAAAATAAGTAGGCTGACCAGACATCTTGTTTTATTTATTTATTGTTTGCTTGTTTGTTTGTTTTTGACAGAGAGAGAGAGAGAGATACAGAGACAGAGAGAGAACTGAACTGGGGGCACTCCCCAGCTCAGCACATGGGTTCGCACGGGCTGGGGCCGGGATTCGATCTTCGGTCCCCGGCGCTGCAAAGTGAGCACTTAACCCACTGAGCCATCCCGGCTTCCCCAGACTTCTTGTTTTAAATAGGACAAAAAAAACAACGGTAATGTCCAGTCTCAATCCAACCTTTGGTCAGCCTAAAAATAAGCTAATTTATGGTTATTGGGGGTGGCTGGTGAGAGGCAGCTGTCAGAGCATCTCCATTGTACAGATAAAAAAACTGAGGCTCATAAGGGGAAGTAACCTGCTCAATGTCAACCAACGCTTGGACTCTGAAACCAAGGAAGACCTAGACTTTGAACCTGGCCCTGCTACTTCCTGGCTGTGTGGTCTTAAGCATATTACTTTCTCTCTCTCTGAGCCTCAGTTTCATCATCTATAAAAATGATATTAATATCCAACTTATAAAATTATTGTGAAGATTAAAAAAGGTAATGTTAAAACTCTTAGCATGATATCTGATATAGAGGAGGTCCTCAGTCAATGTTATAATTAATTCAATTCTCTGACCAATGAGAGGGTTCACTCCCTAAGAGCAGTGGGTCTAGGGAAAATTTTAACCTTCTCAGATCAATCCAAGAGGTCTTCCCAACAGAAGCATCATTTCTGTCCCTTTTAGCCCAGGCCATGAGTTCACTGGGGGGGGGGGGGGGGGGGGGTGGGGTGGGGGGGGGGATGGGCGTGTGACCTGGGGGTGGTATTTGGGAGAAGGTGAAACAGCTGGGGTGGGAAAGTTGCCTCAGTCTGGTGTGGAGGGGTCAGGTCGGGTCTGAACATGGGCAAGCCTCCAGACCTCGTTCTCAAAGGATGTCCCAACAGCCTTCTTGGGCACTCTGGATGATAAACAGGTTGTCGCCCTCCAAGCCCCAAGTGAACCTGATAAATCCTGGCAAAGCTGAAGAGAGAAGAGGAGGCTCATCTATAAATACTCTGTGACTCAGGCTCAGCGTCCTGTTGAAAGAGACACTGGTGTTTATGGCTCTATTGCTCTGGGAGGTGTTCCAGCTCAAGAAGGAAGGTCTGGGACACTCTGAGGTCTCAGGCCTCTCAACTCACTCTTCTGGGGCAAGTTTGGGGTCTGGGGCCAGGTCCACCATGGCCTGACTTAGTGTTCAGTGCATTTTAGGACTCCAGGAAAATCTCTCACCTCTCTGGGCTTTTTGTCATCCAGGAAATGAACCACAGTGCTGATGGGCTATGAGGCAGGATGGCCTGTTGGTTGGGTTTTTGATACCAGAAAAATGTGGGTTCAAGTTCCAAATTCATCCCCTAGTGAGCTATGAACCTCAGAGTCTGAACTGTAAAATGGGGGGACAATATAAATTCCTTCACAGGACTGTCAGGAGGATGAAAGAAGAGCACATATGTATATCAGGCACTTAGTACAGTAACTGGCATGTAGTCGACTCTAATGATAGGTATTATGATTATAAATCAAGCTTTCTGTTCACAGTACTTTGAAAAAGGGAAACTCGGGGATTTGGTTCCTTTCAGAGTAGGTTGACCAGATGTACCATTTTAAAGATTTTATTTTTATTGTTTTTGACAGAGAGACAGAGAGAAGGGGGAGGGTCTAGAGCGGTCTCCATAGTTGCACATCATTAGTTTTATTTATTTATTTATTTATTTATTTTTTTGTTAAATTTATTGGGGTGACATTAATTGATATCAATTACATTGTTTCCAAGTGTACAATTCTACATTACATTGTCTATACATCGCATTATGTGTTCACCACCCAGAATCAGCTCTCTTTCTATCACTGTATGTTTGATTCCATATCATTAGTTTTCTACATAGTTTCATTCCAAGGTGGGAGCAGGGCTGCACAGGGCAGGAACTGGCCAGACCTCCCACATGGGAAGCATGCCCTGGTGAGAACTGAACTGGGGACACACCCCAGTTCAGCATATGGGTCCACATGGGCCAGGTCCGGGACTCGATTCTTGGACCCTGGGGCTGCAAGATGAGAACTCAACCCTCTTTGTCATCCCGGCATCCCCCAGATGTACCATTGTAAATGTGACAGAAAACAACAGTATTGTTCCATTTCAAATTGTATGGCTAGTCAGCCTACTGATACCTTGAATTTAGCCCAATGAGACGAGGCTGACCAGACGTACTGTTTGAAACTGGACAGTACCGTTGTTTTCTGTTCTGTTTAAAATGGTACATCTGGTCAGCCTACTCCAGAGAGAGATTGGGAAGCCAGTGGTTACCCCAGACCTTTATTATCTCTCTGTTTCCCAAATATGAAATCAAGGATGAAGAAAACAAGACAGTACCCAAGACTGGTAGGGAAAGGGAAAGGCACTGTCATTTAGCAAATACCTACTGTGTGCCAGCTGCTGTCACTTACCTCATCATCTCATTTGACTCCCCAGAACACCAGCAAGGTATAACTCCCCTTTACAGACCAGTAAACCAAGGTGCATGAAGTTACCTGAATGGCTAAGCTGGGGTTTAAATTCAGGTTCATGTGTCTCCAAAGTACTTGTTATATGTGGTGTACTGGACCACAGAACCTGGCCACTTTCCTGGTCTAGGAAGATGGTCAAAGAAGGGACAGAAGTAAGAAAATGAAGAAGGAAGAATCAAGGAGCTTGGCAACAGTCTGGAGAATGTAGAGAACTAGAAGGTCAATTGAAACAAGGGAGCAGGGTGGGGAAGACACATAACTTAGCAGTGACTGCTCTGTGGGGTCAACAAGCAAACAGACGACAAAGTACAGCTGACTTCCGAAGAAAGATCAGCCTGGGATGAAAGGAATTCCTTTGCTAAAGGCTGTCTGAAATAACTTCTGAACTTGCAACCCTTGAGGATCTTCTTCTGCCTGGTTTTGAATGCCCTGTCTGTAGCACCCACTTCAGGACCTTTGCACACACTGTGCTCTGTCTTCCCCTTCTCAACTGAGACATTACCTCTCCAAATGAGCCTTCCCTAACCACTCTATTTAAATAGGAACCCATCCCATTACTACTGGACTCAACACCTAGTTGATTCTTTCTTAATATTTATCACAATCTGTAATTGTTTTACTCAATTTCCTTGTCAGCTGTCTCCATAACCACCTCCCACCTAAGAAAGTATCTGTTCCATGAATGGAGGAATTAAATGGGCTTGTTCACTGCTATATCCTCAGTTCCTAGCATACATTTAGAGCCTAGCAAATATTTGTGGAATGCATAAATGCCAGCCCTACCTATCTCCTAATATCCCCCTTTTTTCCTAATCTTTTGAGACTGGTTTTCCACTATTTCCCCATCACACCCTCCTCGTTCCCCCTCCTATGTGCCTCCACTTGAAATGCCCTGTCTCCTCTGCCCATTCAAACCCTGCCCAAGACTTAGCTCCTATTGGACCTCCTAGGGGAAGCCCACTCACCTCTATATCATGTGCCTTTGTGAAATGAACAACCTATACGACTCTACATGATGGCCCTGCTGCAAGCACCACTACCTATACATGACCTTGAGCAAGTCATTTCCTCCAGTTAATTCTATCCTTGTGATTGTATCTAAGGGAAATAATTCAAAAGCAGAGTTGTCGGGAGCAGTTTGGTGGAGTAGTTAAAAACACCCACCAACTGCTGAAACCAGATGGCAAGAAGAAAATATGTCTGAGAAATTCCCTCATCTTGTATGGCCCCGGAGGATGGCTGGTTAGTCAATGATGGGTAAGATTCCTCAGGGAGGAACAACCTAAGACAGGAACAGTCGCATAGGGGCCATCAGGAGAAAACATGGGGAGCAAGAGAGATGAGGCACAGACCCTCATTCCCCTCCCAACTCTCCTACAGGAATTTCTCTTCTCTTGCCTGTTTCCTCCGGGGAGTGTACTGGAATGTTTATGCTTAGAGCATGACTAACTCAGGGGGTTTGGAGAGAAGCAGAAGTACACTGACTTAAAAGGTTTAGGTTAGATGTGATTTACCATTTATCTTTAGTGTACCAGCACGTTCTTTTATCAAGGAGGATGCTCTGATCATCAGTCATCCAATAATTGCTGTTTTTCAGTAAGATACGTTTTTATTCTGTAAACATGAAGTCTGTGCTTAGCCATGAGGCAAATAGTCTCTGTTCTGTATTCAAGTTAATCCTTTTTACCATTAATCCTTTTTACCTTGTAGTCTTGTAAAATGTGCTGTAGCCTTTTTCTATGTAATGAGCTGTAAAAATAAACTTAGGGCTGCAGACGGCCACAGCTCTCTGACAGTCCTCCCAATCCCATGAAGGACTCTGTCTTTTCTTAATCCTCACACCCAACTCTGGTAACCATTCGACTTTGACGGCAGGCCCCGTCACAGAGTAAAGCCGTAAATGCCCAAAGATATACCCTGATGCATTATTTAAAATAAAGAATAACTTAAAACAATACTGTTAAATGTTAACAACAATAAAAGCTACTGTTTTAGCAGAGTTTGCAGGCCAGGCAGTGAGCAAGGCATTAAGAACTGTGGTCAGTTGTACAGGCTCCAGCACCTCAGTTGCAGCACTTACGCTCTGTGATCTTGAACCAATGACAACTTCTGTGAGCCTCAGTTTCCTCATCTGTACAATGGGGGTGATAAAGCTTCCTACCTCATAGGGCTTTTGCTGTTGTTATAAGCAAACTTTTTTTAAAGGATCTTTATTAAGATAGAGCTAACATACAATATTACATTAGTTTCAGGTGTACACAATAGTTATTCAACATTTATCTATGTAAAGAAGTGGTCACCGTAAGTCCAACAACTATCTGACATCATACCAACTATCATGATATTATTGACTAGCTTCCCTGTGCTGTACATTACATCCACATAACTTACTTATTTTATATCTAGAAATTTTAACCTCTTATTCCCTTTCACCTTTTCCCCTCTTTTTTAAATTTTCAATTACAGCTGACATTCAAAATTATTTTATATTAACTGTAGATGTAAAAGCAAACCTTTTTTTATTGACCTTAGTCCAAACACAAATAAGTGTGCAGCTCAATGAATTTTCACAAAATATGTGTAATCATGTAGCCAGAAAATAGGACAGTTTTGAGGACTACCTGAGACAATCTCTGGAAAGTGCTCAGAGCACTGGTGATAGATGGCGAATGCTACCTGTTCTTGTTTCAAGGGCACTGTGCTAGGCATGTTACATGCAATATTTTAATTTAGTCCTCACAGTAACCCTATGAGGTAGGCACTATTATTACCCTCATCTCAAATAAAGTAGCCTAGATTCAGAGAAGGAACCCAAGTCTTTTGCCAAAACCCTTATCCCAAGCCCTTTGATACACTGATTTCTCAGGATGACTACTGCAGCATCGACTCATAAGTTAAAAAATTAGGTAGTCAATGACCAATTTGGAAAACTGTGGTCTTCTGAATTCTCGAGTCAATTAAATAAATATTATATTTATTGAGCGCCTACTATATACCAGGCACAGCTATTGGCACTGGAGAAACAGGGCAAGCAAGATAGAAAAGTTCTCTGTCCTCATAGAGCTTATGTTCTGGTGGGAGAAGATAGGCACAAATAAATAAAGATAATTTCTGATAGTAACAAATGTCATCAAGAAATAAAACACGGGGAAGCCAGGATGGCTCAATGGGTTGAGCACTCACTTTGCAGCACTGGGGACCAGCGATCGAATCCCGGCCCCAACCCTTGCGGACCCATGTGCTGAACTGGGGAGTTCCCCTAGTTCAGTTCGCTCTCTGTCTCTGTATCTCTCTCTCTCTCTCTCTCTCTCTCTGTCAAAAACAATAAAAATAAATAAATATAAATAAATAAATAAATAAATAAATAAATAAAACAGAATAAAGAGATGGAGAGAGACCTACAATCAGGGGAACTGCTTTAGGTAAGACATTCAAGGAAGTCTCTCCTCCTTTTAAAGGTCAAGGAAAAAGAAGCAGCATTCCAGGAGTCTCATACAGATCAAATAATACAGTTCTCTGGTGACTGTGAAGGCTGTGGACATAAAGTGGATGTATCATCTTAGTGAATATGCTGTGCAAGCTCAAGGAAGTTACACTCCCTCTCTGGACAATACTGAATATGTAAAATGCTACACTGTCTGGTACACTTGCCAAAAGTGAGGTCCCTTATAGATGAAGGCACTGGCAAAGAAAAGTCTTTCTACTATTCACATGACATACCTATAAGAGTATGTACTTTTGTTTTTAATAGCAGAAAAAAAAGGATTAAGTTATTAATAAAAATAAATGGGGGGCAAAGGGGAGCCGGGATGGCTCAGCAAGTTAAGCACTTCCTTTGCAGCCCCAGGGACTGAGGATCAAATCCAGGCCCCAGGCCTGTATGGACCCATATGCTGAACTGGGGTGTGCTTCCCATGTGGGAGGCCCCCAGTCCAGTTCCCACCCTGTGTGGCCCCCACCAACCCATGTGGAACGAAACCATGTTGAAAACAGATGGTGTACAACTATGGAGACTGCTCTGGACTCTCCTGTTTCTCTGTGTCTCTCTGTCTCTGTCAAGAAACAATAAAATAAATCTTAAAAAAAAAAAAGTAAATGAGAAGAATGAGGTGACAAGCCACAGACTGGGAGAAAATATTTGCAAAAGACATATTTGATAGAAGATTGTTATCTAACATATGCAAGGAACTCTTAAAATTCAACAAGAAAATGAAAAATTCAATTAAAACATGGGCAAACGCATATGAAAAGATGCTCAACATCATATGTCCTTAAGGAACTGCACATTAAAACAACAATGTAATACCACCATACACCCATTAGAATGACCCAAATCCAAAACACTGACAACCAAACGCTGGTGAGGATGTGGAGCAACAGGAACTCATTCATTGCTGGTGGGAATGCAAAATGATACAGCCACTTTGGAAGGCAGGTTGGCAGTTTCTTACAAAACTAAGCATACTCTTACCATACGACTCAGCAATTGCACTCTTTGGTACTTACCCAAATGAGTTAAAAAGTCAGAAACTTGCACATGATTGTTCATAGCAATTTTTCATTTTTTTAAAGATTTATTTTGTTTTGACAGAGAAAGAAGGAGGAAGGCCCAGAGCAGTCTCCATAGTTGTACATCAGTTACATGGGGCCAGGGGCCTCCCACATGGGAAGCACACCCCAGTTCAGCATATGGGTCCACACAGGCTGGGGCTGGGACTCGATCCTCGGGGCTGCAAGGCAAGTGCTCAACCCACTGTGCCATCTCAGCATTTCGTTTATTGCAGTTTTATTGCCAAAACTTGGAAGCAACAAAGATGTCCCTCTTAGTAGGTGAATGGCTAAATAAACTATAGTACAGCATATTAGTCAGCACTAAAAAACATACCATATGATTCTAACAATATGATATTCTGAAAAAGGCAAAAAACATGGAGGCAGTAAAAGTTCAGTGGTTGCTAGGGGTTTGGGGAGGTAGAATTAACAGGTGAAACAGGGAATTTTTAGGGCAGTGAAAATATTCTGTATGATACTTTACTGGTAGAAACATGTTGTTATACACTTGTCAAAACCCATACACACAGAGTGAACCTTAATGTAAACAATGGACTTCATGGGATAATGACATGTCAGTGCTAGTTCACTGATTGCAACAAATGGTACCATTCTGGTACATGATGCTGATGCTAAGGGAGGCAGTGGGGGTGGAGTAAGGTAGCCAACTTTTTTCCAATGAAAAGGAGGACAGCTGATTCTGGGTGGTGAGCACAGGTGATGTGATGTGGACTTGTACATCCGGAAACTATCTAATTGCTACCAATCAATGTCACCCCACTAAATTTAACAACCAAAAAGAAAACAGATTGCACAACCAAAAAAAAAGAAAAAGAGGACATCTAGTATTACATATCAAAAAGGAGGACATCTAGGAGGACACCTTTTGAGGGAGGATAGAACTTCCAAAAGGAGGACTGTCCTCCCTAAAGGAGGACGGTTGGTCACTTTAGGTGGAGGAACAGGGACGAATGGGGACTCTGTACTTTCTGCTCAATTTTGCTATGAAACTAAAAATGCTCTAAAATCAATATTAGAAAACAAAGAAACAGTGTCTGGTGCAATTGTTAGCTCAGGTGGGGGAATGAGAAATTCCTGGAAGATCTTTGTTCCTTGAAGTCTGCCACCACTCTCACACAGGAAGGAACACGAAGGAAGTCATGTGTAAAAGGAGATTGGCCTACCTGTATCAGCAGATACTCTTCGTTGGACACTTACTGCATGCTAAGCCCTGGGCTTATTGTGAATCATTTCATTTGTTCTCCCAACAGCTAAATTAAAATGTTTATGTTACACAAAAAGGTTGAAAATTATTATTTTTCCCAGTTAACAGCTAAGGAAACTGAGGCTGAGGAACATAGATTTTCCTAGTCACCCCATTCTATCTGAGCCCAGAGGCTGAATTCTAAGAAACTAGGGCAGGTTGGGGCTCACTCAGTCTCCTTCTACCTTGGACATTCTACAATTCAATGGGTGTTTATCTTATGGGGCCCAGTTGGGGGCCCTGCATGCTGTGCCCATCGGAGACTGAGAGTCTGAGTGCCTGGAACTTGACTTCATGTAGGAATTTCGCACCTTCCCAGACCTTAGATTGCAGGTGGAGGGTTTCTAGCAGGAGAAGCGGCCAAGTATGGCCTTCCAGGCTGGGAAGGGTAGCTCCCACTAAGAGGGAGGGCTCTCCTTCTCCAGCCCTGGCCACCTGTTCCCCAGCCCCACCCTCTCCACCTCCCCACCTCATTTTGGAATGCTAAATCCAAGAGCTGGTGGGACCAGCTGTATATTAATAACTAGACTCTGACGTTTGTGCTAAGGAATAAAGTGAAGAAAAAATGGAGTCACTATAGTCTTGCTGCCAAATTATAAAATTAGGTAGTTTGAGGCATGAGGAAATTATTCAGTCTTGTTTTAACTAGCCGGGAAACTTAAATTTTTGAACCTCCTAGTCTTGTGCCAATGCCTGGATATAGATTAAACCTCATGATAACCCTCTGATTACCCCCTGGAGGATGAAGGCAGGGGTGTCCAACCTTTTGGCTTCCCTGGGCCACACTGGAAGTAAAATTGTCTTGGGCCATGCATGAAATACACTAACACTAATGACAGCTGATTGAGCTTTCAAAAAATTGCAAAAAACTCATGTTTTAAGAAAGTTTATGAATTTCTGTTGGGCCTCATTCAAAGCTGTCCTAGGCCACACGCACCCCGCAGGCTGCAGGCTGGACAAGCTTGGACTGCATGCAGACCACCTGACATCTATTGTCCAGACCATTTTATCTATGGGATTACCCTCTTGGACCAATCCAGAGGCTAAGAATGCAGGACTGAGTCTGCTCAAGAATATACTTAGAATAAAAGAACTCAGCTTTTCTTTCTTCTCCAGAACACTCTGAGTATTACCGAGTTATGCTTCCAGTTTGCAAATCCTAAGACCCTTGAATAAATCTTTATCATTTATTCCTAGCCAAAGCCTCCTGACTCTTTTTGAGTTCCTTTGACAGTGCTAATTAAAAAGGCATTCCTGGGGAAGCCGGGATGGCTCAGTGGGTTAGGCGCTCACTTTGCAGCCACAGGGACTGAGGATTGAATCCCGGCCCCCATATGCTGAACTGGGGAGTGCCCCCAGTTCAGTTCTCACCAGGGTGAGACCCTGGCCTGGTTCCTGCCCTGTGCAGCCCCGCCCACCTGTGGAATGAAACTATGTGGAAAAACCAATGATGTGCAACTATGGAGACTGTTCTGGGCCCTCCCCCTTCTCTCTGTCTCTGACTCTGTATCTCTCTCTCTCTCTCTCTCTGTCAAAAAACAATAAATAAATCTTAAAAAAAAAAAAAAAAAAGGCATTTTTTCCTGGTAGCCAAGACATTTGAATACCTTTTCAGCTCATTTCTCCAAGCTTTCCATGGCCCTGAAAAGGATAAGGGTGGTAGGACCATAATAATCATCATAGATGCCTGTTTTTGAGTGCTGTAGGTAGGGTGCAAGGCCATAGTGCCAAATGCATCACTTACATTGTTGCATCCAATCCCCTCAGGTACTTTTAGTATCTCTGTTTTATATTTGGGAAAATTGAGACTTGTGAGAAGTCAAGTAACATGCCCCAGATCACACAGCAGGTACATGGCAGGAACTGGAATCCTATCTGACAGCAGCACTGAGTCCTCCCATGGGTGATGAGAGCCAGAGACAGGCATCCTGCTGGGGCCACAGTAAATACTGTGGCCCAGTTCCTTTAACTTCCAGGAACAGAGTGGACTGGGATGGGGCAAGGGAGGGGGAGGAACTTCCAGGAAGCCACCTTTCCTGTGGACAGTAGGACCTGGCCTGTTGGCCCAGTCCTCATGACAGCCCCAGGGGGCAGGGACAGGGCCAGCATAAGACAGGGGCCATCTCCAGGCTTCTGGAGTGAGGAATCAGGTGACAGGAACATCTGCTCCTGCCTAGGGAAGATACAGCTCTGTTTGGAGCAGGACTTGACTCCTCCTCTGCTCACCTCTTCTTTTCTGGTTCTGATTCTCCATCCCTCACTCACCTCTGCACTCCTTTGAGGTACTTGACTATTTGGAGCCTCCCAGGAGACAAGGTCAATCACAGGGAGAGGAGAGCAAAGAGGTCTATTTGTCCAGGGGCTTTTGTTCACAAAGCCCATGAATTTAGGCTTTGACATTCATTTTGAGGGACAGTGTTACCTAGTGGTTAAGCCTGCAGCCTCTGGAGCCAGATTGCTGCTGGACCTCCCCCCAGCTCACTAAGGCTGTGTGGCTTTAATGAGGTTCCTAACCACTCTGTGCCTCAATTTCCCATCTGTAAAATAGTAATAAATACCTATTTCATGGAGTTGTTATGAAAATTAAATGAGTTAATACATGTACAGCAGGTATGTCCAACCTGCGGCCCAGGACAACTTTGAATGAGACCCAACACAAATTCTTAAAACATTATAAGATATTTTTATGACTTTTATTTTTTTTAGTTCATCAGTTATCATTAGTGTTAGTGTATTTTATGTACATCCCTAGACACTTTTTCTTCTAATGTGGCCCAGGGAAGCCAAAAGGTTGGGTACCACTGACGTGAAGTACATTTCTTAGGCTGACCAAACATACCATTTAAAATGGGACAGAGGCGGGATGGGTGGGGGCAAAAATAAACAAGCAAGCAAGCAAACAAACAAACAAGCAAGTAAATAAAATGGGACAGAAAACAACAGTACAGTCCTGTTTCAAATAGTACGTGTGATCAGCCTAACATTTCTTTAATTATAAAGCCTGGCACAGAATAAGCACTCAATCAGTATTAGCTGCTATTACAAAATGTTACATACAGAATCACCTCTTAAACAATAAAATAAATCTTTAGAAAATAAAAAATAAATAAAACCCTTTGGTGATGAAAGGGTTTGGTGATGGAATGGATAAACAAAGTCAATGGTGAATGGTGAAACAAATGTGCTATATACACAAAATGGAAAATTATTCAGCCTTAAAAATAAAAAAATTCTGACACTAACTACAACATGGATAAACTTTGAAGACCTTATGCTAAGTGAAAGAAGCCAGGCACAAAAACATAAATATTTATGGTTCTGCGTATAGGAGATGCCTAGAACAATCAAATTTATAGACAGAAAGTAGAACAGTGGTTGCCAGGGGCTGAGGGGGAAAAGAGAATGGGGAATTATTAATGTTCAATGGGTACAGTTTCAGTTTGGAAAGATGAAAAAGTTCTAGAGATGGATAGTAGTAATGGTTGCACAACAATGGGAATATAGTTAATGCCACTGAACTGTACACTTAAAGTGATTACACCAATCAATTCTGTTATGTATATTTTCCCACAATTAAAAAAAAATCTTGGATGACCCATTACTTTTATCTCAAAATCCGTAACATAATCAATACGGCCCTAGCAGATCTGGCCCCTGTCTTGTGTTGAGGTTTCAAGGCTGATCATCATACATACCTCTTATCCCTTCAGTTGGGATCTGGACCTAGTAGGAAATAAAAGTGGTAAACAGATGGAGAGAGATTGTTCATTAAGAAGCATTTTGCACCCTGCCTGACACAGTAGGTAATATGAATATTACCTATTTTTACTTATATTTATATTACCTGTATATACTTATTTATCTATAGTTCATAGGTGAAATTGCTCCCTGATGATCTGCTTCCTGTGGACCCATTCTAATTATGGGTATCTCCACTTGCCTTCTCCCATGTGACCCTTTGCTCAGATAGGAGAAGTCCAGAAACACCAATTTACCGGGTTTAGCACATGGAATCTTGGCTCCACCGCTGACTTATTAGAAACTCTGAGTCTCTGTGAGTCTGTTTCCTGTGAGATTTTTATAAATGAGGTGACTCTAGACAAGGTCTGGGAATTTAGATCTGCTTAGGCTGGGGCAGCAGCTGCTCTAATAGAATAGGCCACTAGGGGGCAGGATTGCTGCATCCAAGTTTCCACCTATTCAAGACATTTATTTCATTTGTTTAGTATGTTGTCTTTTTATTATGAAAATATTCAAATGTCCACAAAAGTAGAATAAATGTAACAAACCCCATATTACCAGCACCAGATTTCAACAGCTACCAACATTTTGCCAATCTTCCTCCCTTTCTGTTTTTTTCATATATCAATAAAGGATTGGTTGAACAAATTATAGTACACATACACAGGATGAAGTGTATTAAAGCATAGCCCAGACCTCAATTCATTTTGTCCATAATACATCAGTGTGCAGTTCTAATAAAAAGGTTTTAATTTCTAAAGGTACTATATCACTACCACATCTAACAAAAAAGAACAATTCCTTGATTTAATCTATCAGTTCAAATTAAAATTGCCCTGATAGTATCAAAGATATTTCAGATTTATTGTTTTGACAGAGAGACACAGAAAGACAGAGAGAAGGGGTAGGGCCCAGAGCAGTCTCCATAGTTGTATTTCAACTAGGTTTTGTTCCACACAGATGGGCAGGGGCCACACAGGACAGGAACCAGGTGGGGGCCTCCTGCATGGGAGGCATGCCCCCTCAAGCAGGGGGCCGAACTGGGGGCCTCTCACATGGAAAGTTTGTCCCAGTGAGAACCAAACTGGGGCACACCCCAGTTCAGCATATGGGTCTACACGGGCCGGGACCAGGATTCAATCCTAGGATCCCAGGGTTGCAAGCAAGCACTTACCGTAAGCCACTGAGCCTTCCCAGTGTCCCTAAAATATAAAATTTTTATCTTTCTATCTACTATTTTTTTTACCAGGAATATAATCTATTAAAGAAAGATTGAGAAAATGCTTATTTCTCTTTATTTATCAATGTTCAGAGTAATTAGTTGATTCTCTATACAACTCCAATAGTAACAAATGTGTTTTTCTTAAGTATCCTTACTAATTAATGGATTTTTATATATTTTGTGTTGTAATTTATTCAAGTCATTTTTCTTTTAATGTTCAAATTGTTCCATCTTTAGCCAGTGGTTCCTTAGTCATTGTTACATAATCCCAACAGTGTGATAGCTCTGGCTTCTAGGCCCAAGA
This sequence comes from Craseonycteris thonglongyai, assembly GCA_004027555.1. Taxonomy (NCBI): domain Eukaryota; kingdom Metazoa; phylum Chordata; class Mammalia; order Chiroptera; family Craseonycteridae; genus Craseonycteris; species Craseonycteris thonglongyai. The sequence continues at coordinate 30,375 of PVKE010007618.1, forward strand.
GGACCCAAGCTTATTTTTCTTGCCATTTATCAAAATATCCTTGATTTTCTTTGTTTAATTTTTAGTTTTTTAAAACTGGAAAATGGTATTTAGAGAACAAATCTGTGCACAAGGGGCATTCATTACACTAGGTTGGCCATAGCTCCTAGGCAGAACAAGAAAATACATTTTTTTTTAAAATTATTGTTTTTGACAGAGAGAGAGAGATACAGAGACAGAGAGAGAACGGGACTGGGGGCACTCCCCAGCTCAGCACACGGGTCTGCATGGGCCGGGGCCAGGATTCGATCCTGGGTCCCCCACGCTGCAAAGCAAGCGCACAACCCACTGAGCCATCCCGGCTTCCCCTAAAATACATTTTTTAAGAGAAAAATATATACATGATTCCACTAACTCAGATCTAAGATTATCCTAAACATCTTGAATACTTGTAAACTTTTTCTCATACATTAAAAATCATGATTCTTTTTTTTTTAAGATTTATTTTTATTGTTTTTGATGAGAGAGAGATACAAAGATAGAGACAATAGAAGGGGGAGGGCCCAGAACAGTCTCCATAGCTGCACATCATTGGTTTTTCCACAGAGTTTCATTTCACAGGTGGGTGTAGGGCTGCACAAGGCAGGAACTGGGCCAGGGTCTCACCCCAGTGAGAACCGAACTAGGGACACTCCCCAGTTCGGGTCTCACTGGGGTGAGACCCGAACTGGTGAGAACTGAACTGAGGGCACTCCCCAGTTCAGCATATGGTTCCGCACGGGCCAGAGCCAGGATTCAATCCTTGGTCCCCAAGGCTGCAAAGTGAGTGCTTAGCCCACTGAGCCATCCCGGCTTCCCCAAAAATCTTGATTCTTAATGCCATTAAAATAATTATTTGCTTTATCCTAAAATATACCAATCAATTTCAAAATAGCAACATCAATATTACTTACAAGATTAATGAATGCAATTTAACATTTCTATGCATTTCTAGCTATCTTAAACTATATTCTTTGTGTAGTTATGCCACCAATCTGACATACAAACGATTCATTCGTTTCCATTTCTTTTTCATTTTTGTGGAGTATTTTATTCTTTCTATTGAACTTTGTCTTATAAATATGCAAAGTATTTACAAGGTTCCAAAATACTAACTATATAGTGAGGCACATTCACAGAAGTCTCAGTTCCATCCTCCCGCCCCCAACCCATATAGTAAACCATTTTCAAAAGATCATATTTATTCTTCCATTAACTTTTAAATATAAGCAATTTGGGAAAGCTGGGATGGCTCAGCGGGTTAAGCGCTTGCTTTGAAGCCCCAGGGACTGAGGATCAAATCTCTGGCAGGCCCATGCGGACCCACATGCTGAACTGGGGTGTGCCCCCAGTTCAGTTCTTGCCAGGACCTATGTGAGAAGTTCCTGACCCAGTTCCTGCCCTGCACAGCCCCGTGCCCATCTGTGGAGTGAAACTGTATGGAAAACTAATGCTGTCAACTATGGAGACTGCTCTGGGCCCTCCCCCTTCTCTCTGTTTCTCTCTGTTTCTGTTTTTTGCTGTGAAAAATCAATAAAATAAATCTTTAAAAAAAATATATATATATATATATAAACAACTAATGTATATTTATATCTTCCAACTACTTACAGAAGACAGCATACTGTAAACACTATTATGCACCTTGCTTATTTTACTTCACAATATATGAGGGCTGTTGTGGGAAAAAAATCCAGCCACTGTCAATATAACAAGAATATTTACATAGCTGGATATTTTCCGGACAGCCCTCATATATGGACATCACTCCATGTTAGTATATTTATATAAGAAACCTTCAGCATATCTTTTTACAGCTGTATAACACTCCATCCTGTGTATGAACTATAATTTATTCATCCAGTTCTTTACTGATATATAAGCAGTCTCCAATCTTACACTATAAAAATGTCATAATAGTCTTGTACATACAGCTTTTTGTATTTTTGCCAATATATCACAAGCATAGATTCCTAGCAGTTAAGAATTTGACCTGGGCTTACTAAGTGGAAGAGTGAAAACATATGTAATGTAGCAATATATTGCCAAATTTCCTTAGAATTATATTATTTGCCTTCCCACCAGCAATATATTACTACCCCTGAGAATGCTATCCTCAGGTGTATACTTAGGTACCTTATCAGATAGAGGCTGCAGAGATGAATCACAGACGAAGTTCTTGTCTCAAGAGTCCCAAAGGGGAAGCCGGGATGGCTCAGTGGGTTAAGTGCTCACTTTGCAGCCCCGGGGACCAAGGATCGAATCCCGGCCCCGACCTGTGTGGACCCATATGCTGAACTGGGGAGTTCCCCCAGGTCAGTTCTCACCGGGGTGAAGACCCCAGCCCAGTTCCTGCCCTGTGCAGCCCCGCTCCCACCTGTGGAATAAAACTATGTGGAAAAACCAATGATGTACAACTATGGAGACTGCTCTGGGCCCTCCCCCTTCTCTCTGTCTCTGTCTCTGTATCTCTCTCTCTCTGTCAAAAACAATAAAAATAAATCTTAAAAAAAAAAAAAAGAGTCCCATAAACTCTCAGTCTAGTAGGAAAAGGCCTAGGGGCTAACAAATAATGATATAACATAATAAGCATGGGTAGACTTACCCTGAAGCAAATGAAGTGTAAGCTTCAGTCCCTTATTTACAGAGACCCTCTCCAAGTCCCCAGCAATGTGTTCAAGGACCATTTGGTAATCTCTTTCCTAAAGAGGCCACCCCAAACTGTTTAAGCTTCAAGCTCTACAAGACCTGAATCCACCTCACAGACTTTAGAGGAGCCTATCTTTGGGGGCTAGGAGGGTGGATTTCAAGTCTCTGTTCTACAGACATCTTGAAAGAAGGGACTCCTGTATTTAATGGCAGAGACAAACAAAAGGAAAAGCCCCTTCTGACCCAAAGAAATATCCCTCTCCTGATTCTACCTGATTCTGATCAACTACCCACACAGGTAGCTGGCTGTATACACAGAGCCTTCCATATTTCCCCTCTACTTTCAAGAACAGAAACCAAGCCTTGGCACTCAAGACAAGTCTGAACAGATCAGAGGGCATTTCGGGGGATGGGGGAGTAGGGGGACATTGGCAGGTGGTGTTACATCAGGGAAATGACTATTTAAGGTAGGAACCCCACCCCACCCCACCCCCAGACACCTGTAAAAATAGGATTAGAGGAAGCTGGAATGGCTCAGCGTGTTAAGCGTTCGTTTTGCAGCCCTGGAGACCGAGAATCGAATCCCGACTCCAGCCCAGGCAGACCCATATGCTGAACTGGGGTGTACCCCCAGTTTAGTTCTTGCTGGGACCTAAGCGGGAGGCCCCCAGCCCAGTTCCTGCCCTGCGCAGCCCTGTGCCCACCTGTGGAGTGAAACTATATGGAAAACTAATGCTCTCAACTATGGAGACTGCTCTGGGCCCTCCCCTTTGTCTGTCTGTCTGTCTGTCAAAAACAATAAAAATAAATCTTAAAAAAAACAAGAATTAATAATAAAGCCTGCCCTTGTGGGGTTTGGTTAGGATTAAGCGAGATAATTTATATAAAGACGTCAGTTCCAGACTTAGAATAGTCGATAAATGGAGGACAGAAAGCAAAATGGGTAACAGGTTGATCCTTGGAAGCTGTGACAGGATTCTTCGCACATCGTGCCTTATTCAGCACTGGAAGGAGGAACCACCACCTTATTGGCAAATGTAGGTGCAGAACAAATAGGTGAATAAGAAACGGACGCTTCTGGCGATGCTTACTGATCTGGGCTAACTAAATGATCGCCTGGTACTGGTCTACGAGTATCCGACAGTCCCAGGCTGGCCGTCAGGGGAATGCCTGCCGGGCGGGATCCGACTGGCGGCAGACGGTCCGACCCCGAAAGAACGCCTGTGCTCGTTGTCAACCCGGGCCCGATCGCTTAGGCTCGCCGCCTCTCCCCGCACGCCGGCTGGGTCCCAGCTCAACACGAGCTCACGGGTGTCGACACCGGGCGGGACGTGCACCGACGACAGGGGCAGGGGCAGGTACCGCCGCCTCTGCCTCCCCGTGCCGGAAAGGGTGCCCCCGATCCTCCGCGGCCCGGGGACAATGAGGCGCCGGCGGGAGGTACCACCGTGCCGGTAGGGCAGGGGACGGCGTCTTCCCAGGTGCTCGCACCCAGCCCCGCGCCGCCGCCTCGGCAACGGCGCCGCCCGCAAACATGGCTCGGTAACTCTGACAAAAGGCTCAGCCTCCCTGCCGGCGGGGCGAACTCCGCGTCTTCCGGCTCGGGCCGCGCCTCCTCGCAGGGCCGCAGACCAGCGCCGAGGAAGATGCGCCAGGCGTCCCACCTCAGAGACCCCTGCGCACGCGCCCGCAGCTTGGTAGGTTTGCGGAGGGGCGGCGGGAGGGGCGGCGCCGGGCGCGCGCAGCCCCCAACCCGGACCTGCTGCTGCGGGGCCGCGGGCCGGGCGCACCTGCTGCGGCGGGAGCACGACCGAGCCCAGGAGCGCAGTGGCCGTCCCGCACCCGGACCTGGCCCCCCTGCTAGGAGGGGCAAGAGCGGTGCGCGCCGCAGCGCGGACAGCTGCCGCGACTCCCGGCTCCTGGACGCCAGGGGAGCAGGAAGGTGGCCTTCAGAGCAGCAGGCGCGCGCCCACGGGACCCGGCTTGCGCTACGGAAAGCCGGAGGGGGGCGGGGCCGCGAGGCGTAAGGGGGTGTGTCCGCGCAACACGGGGGCGCGCGCCGGTCTCTGACTGGAGGCTGCGGCGGCGGAGGCGCGAGCTGTCTGATAATGGCGGCCTGCAGAGCCCGTGAGAGGGAGAAGCGGCAGCGGCTACCCTGAGGTAAATCAGGCCCTTCGGCCTGGCAGAGAGGCCCTGCTGCAGAGTCGAAGGCCGTGCATGGACCTCCCTCCCCGGGGGGCCTGTCACAGACCTGTCAATGGAGTCATCCTGGGGAAGGCCGCGCGCTCCTTAGGCCTCCGGCCCGCACCCCTCAGGCCACCGACCCCATCTGCGGCCTCCCCGTAAGCCTATGGCCTCCTCCCCAGGACCCGGGCCTCAGCCGCTAGCCCGAGGGGTTGGGGAAACCGCAGGCCTGGCCCCTGGGGGTGAAGGGCCTCGGGAGGATCCCCTCAGGGCTTCGTCTGGACGCAGATGAGGAGGGGAGGGCCTGATACTTGGCCAATGAGCGAGGCCCTGAGCCGCCGCGTCGGACAGCACCTCTGCCCAAGACTGGCCCTTCTCTGGGTAGCAGGTGTATGGCCTGGCCGGCCCGCGTCCCAACGCAGGATTAGCCCAGCGAGTGTGAGCGCCCGGGAAATGCCGGCCTAAGTCTTGGAGGTTCGCAGAGGATGCATCACCGTGCAGTGTTTTGAGCTCAGATCCCAAGGATTTCATAAACACCCTCCCTCCCCTATTCAGGTGCTCTTTCGCTTGGGGATAGGGGACAGCTTCAAAGACATGAGGCACTTGGAGACGGACAGTAATTGGCGGTCCACGGGGAGCTGGAAAGTCCACTGTAGTTGGGGCAGAGGCTTCTGGGCCAGGAAATCAGACACTAGGAAACACAGGAGGGATTTGAGGGGTGGGTGTCCAATCTGAGGAAGCAGGACTAACAAGTAACCTCAGAAGTTTTCGTTTTCTTTATTGAGTGGATCCTATGGACTTAAAGCAACTGTTCCCAATTTTTCAGGCTCAACGATCAGCTTTTTGTTCCTCCAAACAGTTTCCCCAAACAAAGAGAGCCCCTTGACATGTAGGTCCGTTTTTGTTGGCAAAAACGACCTAGATCTAAATAGCAATTGTTTAACAAGAGAAATGTAACCATATTCTAAGTAGCTTGCTTTATTTTGAAAGAAACACTTTTTCCACAAACTTATTTTCATTTAGTTTGCAAGAAATAAGGAAGTAACAAAATCAAAATATGAACATATACATTTTGACTGTTGAGAGAGAGAGAGAATTTTTTTTATTTATGTTTAACAGTGACGTTTTAAAGCAGTTTGTGTAAGAGGCAGTATACTGTAGTGGTTAAAATTATGGATGTCAGAGCCAGATGGCCTGGTTTCAGATCCCAGCTCTACCAGTTACTAGCTCTTTGACCTTGGGCATGTTGTTTAAACTCTCCACATTTTAGTTTCCTTGTCTATAAAATGACAATAACAGTATCTACTTCGTAACACTGTTATGAGGGTTAAATGGATTTGATATTATAAAGTGCTTGGCACAGTTCCTGATGCATGGTAAGTTAAGTACTACATAAGTGTTAGCTGCTTTATTGTTTTTTTTTTGTTTTTTGGTTTTTTTTTTAATATTATTTATTAATTTTTGACAGAGAGAGAGAGATACAGAGACAGAGACAGAGAGAGAACTGAACTGGGGGAGCTCCCAGTTCAGCATATGGTTCCGCAAGGGCCGGGGCCGGGTTTCGATCCCCGGTCCCCGACGCTGCAAAGTGAGCGCTTAACCCACTGAGCCATCCTGGCTTCCCCTATTGTTATTAAATTATTTAGATTTTCCCAAGATACAGCAAATAGCTTTCAAGCACTACAAATACTGAGACAGATGATAACTAAATCAGACATAAGAAGAAATACAAGCCAGTAGGCATGCTTAATTACAACAGAGCACTTTGTTGATTTTTCCAGAAACCTTGACTTTGAAGATGGTGAGTAGCCAGCCAAAGTACGATCTAATACGGGAGGTAGGCCGAGGTAGTTACGGTGTTGTGTATGAAGCAGTCATCAGAAAGACCTCTGCACGGGTGGCAGTGAAGAAAATTCGATGCCATGCACCTGAGAATGTTGAACTAGCTCTTCGTGAGTTCTGGGCACTAAGCAGTATCAAGAGCCAACATCCAAATGTGATTCACTTGGAGGAATGCATCCTACAAAAAGATGGAATGGTGCAAAAGATGTCCCACGGCTCTAATTCTTCCCTTTATTTACAGGTATGTGTGGTTGAGTGGGAAGTATAAATGATTTGAAAATAGCATTGATGAACAAGAAGGAATGAAAAAGTCAGATGAACTACTTTTAAATGCAGATGTTTATATAGTTAGGAGAATGGAGTAGATGTTTGCTTTAAAACAAGTTTTATTTAAACCTGTGATGCTAATACCTAAAAATAATAAGCCACCTGTTAGGCCATGATACTTGCCTTTCTGCATAGGAATGGGGCAACATAGGAGCTAGAAAAGTGATCAACACTAGAGTCTAATAAATTCACTTAATTGAAATCAATTTGGGGGGAACTGAAGACAGAAGAAAAGGAGACACTCCACAACCAATAGTAATGCTTATAAGTAATTGGGCATTTCTTTGTAAGAAATGAACATATGCCTATGCTGTTTCAGAGAATTATATGGTTTCTTAACCATGCAATTGCACTTAATTTTCATGAAGTATGTGACTTAACACATGAACCATGCTCTGTGTAAAAGGCTTTAAAGGCAGTTGCTCAAGAGTCCTATGAGGAAAGTACTATTGTTATCATCAATACAAATGAAGAAATTGAGGCTTAAATAGATAATGAATTCATCGAAAGGCACATAGCTAGCTAACAAATAGCAAAACTGGGAGCTGAAAGTAGAACTGACAGCTAAAACTTGTGCTCTCTTAACCTCCAAATTACTCTTACCTCCAAGTTACTCTTGTAGACCTGGGGAAAATATGGAAAACAGAAAAGGTGGGGTCTTTTTTAGGCTGGCTTGGGCCGTAGATCAAAATCTCTCGTTGCTCTATACTTGCTGAAGAGGAAAGATATCTAAGACATACTTGTAACTAAAGTCCAGAGCAAAATTTCAGCAGTCCAGTCATTCTTGGAAAAGGAAACAATTTCATGAGTGTGTCTAAATTCAGAATTTACTATCAGGGTACAAAAGTCTGTAAAACAACAAAAGCTTATGGACTAGGAGCAACAAAGAAAACAAACGCATTAATCTGTATAAATAGAAACTTGAAAGTTTCCTTGTATGGTGAATAAATATCAATCTTGAAAATCTAATTTATATTGCAGCATAACATTCTAAGACTGACTGTAAAACACAATTATTTTACTTCTATTGGATATATTATTTACTTTTCTGGAAGTGCTTATTTTGTAAGTTGCATTGATAGAAAATACTGGAAACTTTTTTTTTTTTTTTTAAGATTTATTTTATTGATTTTTGACAGAGAGAAACAGAGACAGAGAGAAGGGGGAGGACCCAGAGCAGCCTCCATAGTCGACATTAGTTTCCCATATATTTCACTCCACAGGTGGGCATGGGGCTGCACCGGCAAGAACTGAACTGGGGGCACACCCCAGTTCAGCATGTGGGTCCGCATGGGCCAGGGCCGGGATTTGATCCTTGGTCCCCAGGGCTTCAATGTGAGTGCTTAACCCGCTGAGCCATCCCAGCTTTCCCTGGAAACATTCTTATCACCACATTCCCTCTTAAAAGTGTGTATAACCTTGCTGAACTTTGCATTGAATTTTAGAGACTAAGATGCATAATCTATTTTGGAAAGATGTTTAAACACACAACTTAATGCTAATGGTATCCTTGAGTCCAGATCAAGCAATCTTTATACAAGGGCAGGCTGATAAATTTTGCCTCCACTTAAATAGAAAACAAATGGGAAAAAAATATTTTAGTGAAATAAAAAGAAATACCGGTATACCTACATCATTTATTTTCTTTTTCTTTTTCTTTTTTTTTGGCTTGCTTACTTTTATTTTTGCTGTAAAATTTTCAAAAAAAAGACATTTCAAAATGTAAACAAATAAATAGAGACAAATAAAATGTTTGGTTCTTATTAGATTCCTTATTTGAACAAACCCATTGTGAAAAAGAAACATTTATAAGATAATCAGAAAAGTAAGGACACTGACTAGATATTTGATGATATTAACTAATTATGTTTATTTTAGGATTATGTTGGTGGCTGTGGCTTTTTAAGAGTCCTTTGAGATATATACTGAAATAATATGTACATCATTTATTTTCAAAGCTGCATAATTATTCTTCTACAAAATCACCACACAATTCATTTACATTTCTGCCAGTGCTGCACTAGTTTTTGAAATCTGTCCTTAAAAAAATTGGTATTTTGTTTTTGAAACCATTTCCTCACTGCAGACTTCACCTTTTCATCACAGACGAAAGTGCTGGACTTTCAAGTACTCCTTTAGTTTTGGGAACAGGTGGAAATCACTAGGAGCCAGGTCTGGGCTTTATGATGGATGTGGCAGCACTGAAAAGTCCAGGCATTGAATTTCATCTCTTGCTGCTGCACTTGTGTGAGGCCTGACATTTCTGTGTTGAAGAAGTGTTTCATTTCTTACTCCAATCTGTTTGATTATTCTTTTTAATGCAGTAAGAGTTTCAATATAATGTTCAAAGTTTATTGTTCCTTTTTCAAGAACTTCTGCAAGAACAACACGTTCAGAAGTCAAAAAAATCCGTCAACAGGACTTTCCCAGCCAAGACCTGAGTTTTGAATTTTTTCAGCTGAGTAATCCCATATGGCAATATTCCATAGACTGTGTTTTGTTCTTGGGGTCATAATGATAGATCCAAGTTTCATCACCTGTTATGATCTTCTTTAAGAAGCCCTCACCTTTTTTAAAAATTTCTAAAATATTGGAGGAACTTTTTCCGCTGTTAGGAATTTAGTAACAGCAATGTTTGAACTGAATGTCTGAACACTTTTCCATTTCTGTGTGCGCTGCATGTGCACTTTTCCCATCATCTATATCTTCATATGTAAAATAGGAGTAATAATTTCTACCTTCCATGGAAGTTGTCAAAATTAGAGGTAATGCATGGGGAAGCTGGGATGGTTCAGGGGGTTAAGTGCTTGCTTTGCAGCCCCAAGGATCAAATCCCTGCCCCAGCCCATGTGGACCCATATGCTGAACTGAAGTGTGCTTCTCATGTGGGAAGCCCCCAGTTCACTTCTCACTGTGAGCTTCCCATGTGGGAGGCCCCCGGTTCGGGCCCCCAGCTCGAGGGAGCATGCCTCCCATGCAAGAGGCCTCCCGCCCACTTGTGTGGAAAGAAACCATGTCAAAAACTGATGATATACAACTATGGAGACTACTCTGGGCCCTCCCCCTTCTCTCCATCTCTGTCTCTGTCAAAAACAATCAAATAAATCTTTTTAAAAATTTTTTAAAATTAGAGGTGATGCAGATACAATACTTGGTACATAGGAAGTACTCAGTACTAGGTAGTGCTATTAAAATTCTTTTCTATGGATTTGTTTAGGTTAACCAGACATCCATTAACACATTTAGCAAGTATTTTCTATAAATTTATATCTAGTAAAGACAACCAATATTTACATCTAGTAAAGACAAACAAATCTGTGGTGTGACCACAGAGTCCCTATGCATGGTCTTCTCCATTTTCTGTACAAATCTGTATTTTTCTTCATGTTTTTCCATATAATATCCTTGTTTTCATTTGGAATCACTTTTTAAAGATTTATTTTTATTGTTTTTTGACAGAGCGACAGAGAGAATGGGGAGGACCCAGAGCAGTCTCCATAGTTGACAGCATTAGTTTTCCATATAGTTTCACTATACAGGTGGTCGCACAGGGCTGCACAGGGCAGGAACTGGGCCGGGAGCCTCCTGCATAGGCCCCGGCAAGAACTGAACTGGGGACAAACTCCAGTTCAGCATATGAGTCTGCATGGGCCAGGCTCGGGATTCGATCCTCAGGTTCCGGGGCTGCAAAGTGAGCGCTTAACCCACTGAACCATCCCAGCCTTTCCTGGAATCATTAAATGACAGTTCTTGATGGCTAAACACCTCACCTAGAAGAAGGTGTAAAACAAATAATTAACAGAGGACACAATCTCATGCATAGGAACTTAGTGGCCAGGCTGCATACTTGGGATTAAGTGTCATGAGTGAGAAGTACAGGATGGTATAGGAGCATATAATGAGGAACCTGATATAATCCTTGGGTTCAGGAATTACAAACTGTTTCAACTAAAACTTTTAGGGTCAAGAGGAGTTAGCCAGGTAAGTAAGAAAACTTCCCAGGCAGAACTAGACATACAAATGTCTTAGAGCAAAAAGCATGAAGCGTTCTAAAATTGATAGACTCATGTACAGGGAGAGTTGTTTTAGATGAGGCTAGAAAGATCAGCAGCATACAAGATCCCTTAGCTCCCTATTAAAGTGCTTATACTATATCCTAAGAGAACAGGAAAGCTATTGGAGGACTTTAGGCAAGAGCGCCAACAGCTAATCATCCTCTACGTATGAAAATAAGCAGATTGAGCTCTGTTTGGCATAGATGCTAAAAATAGTTTTTACAATCTTTAAGAGTTGAGAGAAAAAAAAAAGGAAGAAGAATATGGTACAGAGAGACCTTACATGGCTTGTTAAGCTTAAAACATTTACTATCTGGCCTTAACTCTAAACCATTCTTTGAATGCTAGGACTCTGCATTGCTTGAAACTATTTAGGAAGTTTACTTTTGAGAGTAAAGACAGAAGAAGAGGAAATGAAGCAAGAGTGATGGTGCTGGTTTTTAATCTCAGCATATTTAGTAATAGTTCACCTGGTAAATAATTGTGTGATCTGTACCTTTCTGTTCTTTCATTTTCTCTCTCATTAGCAAACATACAATAAGGAAAATGCATGCAAAAAAGACACCTGCAGACTGTTGCAATTACTGCTGTTTGCCATGGTGAGAGAGGGCATGAAGAGGTGTTCTTTGCTTCTGCCCGCCAAAATGACAAGAGGAAGTACCAGTAGATTTTAATGTAAAATTAACAGTTCATTCATTCTTCAACAACTCTTTGCTTCCTTACTGAGTTTCTGTTAAAACTCATGAATCTGAAGAGGACAGTGTAGAACAAATGTTTTCAAAGCACTATATGCCTGTATTATAGAATAAAAGAAATATACAAACTTAGGTTTGAATTTTTATATCAAAATGCAAATATGGTTTTTATAAATTGGTTTTGAGAAGTCACCCAATGATAGAGATAGCCAACATATTTGTATTCTGTCTGTAAAAGTGTATGAAGAAATGTCAGTCTTTCTTTTATCTGTGACTACAGCAGCACTTTATTTCTGTAATAACTAGTTGTTTTATGATCACTTTTCTCTTGATTTCACAGATTATATTGATAGTATATATTCAATGAGCAATAAGAATATTTCAGGCAGTTTCACTTAATAGAATTTCCTGATTGATGTTTATATCTCAGCTGGCAGTTTCCCGCTCTAGCTATTGAAATTCCAATCTTTTCACGAAGCTATTAACAAAATTAAGTAGAGTTTAGCTCCACTGACACATGTAGAAAATGTACAGCTATTTGGACGCTTTTCAAAATAAAGCTATTTTAAAATAAGTTTTTACCTCTTGACTTGCAGATTTGGTGTGTACTCATTAGGGACAAAGTGAGTTTGAAGTGCTAAAGTTTAAAATAAAATGCACATATGAAAGCACTAACCAACCAAAATATTTATGAAATTCTCACTTAAAATTGGAGACTTAACAACCAGTTACTTTTGTTCTATGGCTAAATTGTATACACTGTGCAGATGATTGTAATCTGATTTTTTTTTCTTTCCTATAGCTTGTAGAGACTTCATTAAAAGGAGAAATTGCCTTTGATCCCAGAAGCGCCTATTACTTGTGGTTTGTGATGGATTTTTGTGACGGAGGAGATATGAATGAGTATCTGTTGTCCAGGAAACCCAATCGTAAAACTAACACCAGCTTTATGCTTCAGCTGAGCAGTGCCCTGGCTTTCCTGCATAAAAACCAGATCATCCACCGAGATCTTAAACCTGATAACATCTTGATTTCTCAAAGCCGGTTGGATACTAGTGACTTGGAACCCACGCTGAAAGTGGCTGATTTTGGTCTAAGTAAAGTTTGTTCAGCCTCTGGGCAGAACCCAGAAGAACCTGTCAGTGTTAACAAGTGTTTCCTTTCCACAGCCTGTGGAACAGATTTCTACATGGCTCCTGAAGTGTGGGAGGGACATTACACAGCAAAAGCTGACATCTTTGCTCTGGGGATTATCATCTGGGCAATGCTGGAAAGGATCACATTCATAGACACAGAGACAAAGAAGGAACTCTTGGGGAGTTACGTAAAACAAGGAACTGAGATTGTGCCTGTTGGGGAGGCACTTCTGGAAAATCCCAAAATGGAACTCCTCATTCCTGTGAAGAAAAAGTCTATGAATGGGCGAATGAAACAACTAATTAAGGAAATGCTGGCTGCAAACCCTCAGGATCGTCCAGATGCTTTTGAACTAGAACTCAGATTAGTACAAATTGCATTTAAAGATAACAGCTGGGAAACGTGACATATTATTTGCAAATATCTTGGATGATATGCTGCTTCTGTTTTAACAGTGATGCAACATAATGTGGCTGAAAAAGAATATAAAAAGCTAAACTCCATCTTCTAAGAGTTTAGATTTTATTGTGGGATATTTTTTCTCATTTTCTTAAGTCCAAGCTGGCCATTTTTTGTTAGTATGTTTTAAATGTGTGTTACCAATGTGGGTGTAAATTTTTAAAAAATGATCATTGGTAGAAGTTTGGCAGGAAAATTCTCTTAAGATTCAAGAAGAAAAGAGTCCAGTTTTCTGGAAATATGTCTCTATGTATTTTAGACATTCCTTGTCAGTATTAGGAATCTCCATGGAAGAAGAGGTTTGCGTGCTGGTAATGCAACCTTTGAAGCTTTGTAAAGGAAACATATATGTATATATTTATGTATATGTAAGTTTGTGAATGTGTGCATTTTGCATTCCATATGAAGAAAATGCCACTTCTGTTTAAATTATTTGATGTAGGTTTGGGTTTTCAGATTTGCTGGTGAAATCAGTGATGAAAAATAAAAGAACCTTCCCTCATCTTCCTACCCTGTCCCTCCCTCTAATGAAATCATACTACCGTAAGTTTTGGGTTTTTTTTTTTAAATATTGTAATATTACACAGCTTTTTTTTTAAAGGCATCATTTTGGAGGGTCTAAAACAATCTAATTAAACATAAATGAAATTTAAGTGATCCAAAGCTGCTGAAATACGTTTGAGCTCTTCAGTGCCCTATAGCTGCAGGAGTAGAATTAGCCATGCAATCACGTAGCAGGTTGGCAAGGCCTTTGATTTAGTTATAACTTCTTTAGGTAGTCAAGTGTTCAATTAACCAATAAAACCACTATATCGGGACATGTCTGCACTTGAGCATCTGCAATCTGATATTCATCTGAACACAGAAGTCTTGTTTCTGAAAACTACTGTCTGCATATACTATAGTACTTGATACATTAATTTTTTATTGCAAGACTTTTGTCTAAGCCTCAGCATAAAGTTGAAGAAACCAAATGAGCTCTACCCTCACACTGCCTGCCCTAATAGCGTCTCTTGTTTCATCACTGGGATTTCTTTTATTTTGGCACTAATGCTATTTTGTCTTGTCTAATTTGACACAGTAATGATAGTGATGTGGTTGTATTAAATGTTGATCACCTTTTTCTAAAGTGGGATATGATATCTATACAGTTTGGCAAATGGATAATATATTGTTGCATCAACTATATCTTTCAAGTGGAAAAGTTATAGATTTTATACAATCACTTGATGTGGTCTATGTCAAAACCAGTAGACCATTATTTTTAAGTCAGTTTGAATTTAACCCTACATGGTTGTTTCCAGTTTTATTTTCCTGTAAATGCAGATAGTTAAAATCTAAGGAAAGAAGGTTTTCCTAAAACAGATCATTATTAGCCTTTAAGGTTAATTGTATCTAGGTTAATCTTTATAAAGCATTGGAATCTTTGTCAAGAGTAAAAAGAAAAATTAGAATATTGAAATAATTGGTAGTTTGCATAGTCTCAGTTTTTTTGAAATTCCACAACTTTTGGAATATTACTATCATTTTTCCTTAAAATGTGTTCAGGGGACTATAGAAGGTGAAAAAAAGCACAAAGAAAATAGAATTCATAAAATTTCCACATGATGTATTACTTGATCTGGAAGTTTAGCACTTGGACTGAAAGGTTTTATTGAAATAAAGCCTTTTAAAATGAAAATCACATACTTTAAACATCACTTTCAAGATAAATTAGAAGTGGAACAATACACTGGAACCTCATAATAATTGGTGACCCTCTGAATCACCAAATTAGTATAACACACATCTGGCCAAAGGGATTGAGTTGCTGGAAGTGAAAAGCATCATTATAATGTCTCAACATAGCAGAGCTTTGTGATGATTTGGGTGATAGTATGCCAGTACTTCATTTGCTCTTCAAATAGCTATGTGCTTGGTTTCTTAAGTACATAGTTTTTGGTCCTGCCTCATTTAAAAGAGTTAATGATTGTTTATTTTGAAAGATTTTATCTGTGAAGTGGGATTCTTTATTTCATTGGTGGTATGGGTGTGAGATGATCAGGAAGTTTCTTCCGGAATTATCTCAAGTCTTTGTATCTAAAAATAGCCTATAATACCAAGCAAAAAGCAAAATGATAGTAAATTCTTTGTCTTTATTTGTTCTTTCAATCAGGAGGTATTTATTAAGTACCTACTGTGTGCTCAGCACTAACGATCAGTTGATAAAATTAGACCATTGAAAAATAGTGTATAGCCACAGGTCTTTCCAGCAGGAATAAGAAAAGATGATTAGCAATACTTGAAAATTCCTGAATATTTGCTAGAGGAAAAATGAAAGCAAGAAATGTGCACAGTGCCTTGCCCATAATAGGTACTCAATAAACAATCTTCATCTCTTGCCATGGTTTAGTGTTTTATGAAATTTGTCTTTATTGAAAAAAGACCAAATATTTCAAATAAGCTTATAGGCAGCTGTGGCCAGTTAAAATACGGGATTGTACAGTTAGTTCCTAGAATATTACTTTGCACTAGTTGTCACTTAGAAAGATGGGGTTCCTGTAGATTTTTTGGTGCTAAGGGACACTTTGTCATGATTAAGTAAGTGTTAAGTGTCAGATAAATAGCACACTGAATAGTTCTTTCTGCTGGTCTGTTTCTTCCTCTTTGTTGTTGTTTTTGTAAAATGTTTATCAAACTATTGTAGCAGCTACAAAATAATTCACCAGCATGACAAAATGGTCAAAAAATAATTCATCAGCACTTCAAAAATGAAAGCAACTTTTGAAATTTTCCTTTAAAATTGTCAAATATATTTTATGAAGAATTTATAAAAGGGGGAAATAATTGTAATTTATTGTTCATGACTTTTTTTTTTTTTAAATAAAGTGAGTTTCAAAAAAACCCTTAAAATTCTACATTCCTGCTTTGGTGGCTGTCTAATTAGTTCTTTAGTGCTTTACTTCATGAACATAATGTCATATTCAGAGGAAGAGATGATTGAATTATAGGAGTTCCTTTCAGCATTTCAAGTTATCTCAAATTTTAATGCTTACTATCTTGCGGTATTTGTCAAAAGAACCTATATTGCCTGAAATTACCATATTTTGCTGTGTACAATGGGCTCCGTGTATAACGCGCACTCATGTTTTTGGCACAAACTTTCAGGGAAAATGTTTTAATTTTTTATTCAAATTGTTATTTGTTTATATTTAGGTACTTTTTTTATATCAAAGGAATTTTAGCATTTAGTTCTTTTTTTTATATATATATATTTATAGAGAGTAATTATTTTATCTTCAGTGCATATTTATTTCTATTTTACTTTTGACAGATAGAGAGAGAGACAGAGACAGAGACAGCTAGAGAACCGAACCATGGGAACTCCCCAGTTCAGCATGCGGGTCCTGCCTGGGCCGGAGCCAGGATTCGATCCTCGGTCCTCGTGGCCCCAAAGCGAGCGCTCAACCCGCTGAGCCGTCCCGGCCCTCCCCTAGTTCTTTTTTTAAGGATTTATTTTTATTGTTTTTTTGACAGAGAGAGAGAGGCAGACAGAGAGAAGGGGGAGGGCCCAGAGCAGTCTCCATAGTTGACAGCATTAGTTTTCCATATAGTTTCACTCCACAGGTGGGCACAGGGCTGCGCAGGGCAGGAATTCGGCTGAGAGCCTCCCACATGGCCCCTGGCAAGAACTGAACCAGGGGCACACCCCAGTTCAGCATATGGGTCCTCATGGGCCAGGGCCCAGGATTTGATCCTCGAGCTCCAGGGCTGCAAAGCGAGCGCTTAACCCGCTGAGCCATCCCAGCTTCCCCAGCATTTAGTTTTTAACATATGTGCAAGAAATTTTTAACAATTAACAAAACACAAGAACAGATACAAGATCATAGAAAGGGAGGCAAGCAAGAGAGAAGGGAAAAGGACAGATGGAGCAACAGATCATGACTTGAAGCCTGGAAAAGAGGGAGTGAGCTGAGAGCCTGGGAACTGGCCAAAATGCAGCCCTTGGTGGGTTGGAAACAGAGCTGACAAGGGCTGAGGTATGGGAGGCTGGGACTGAAGCTCCACAGAACCTGGATAAGTTGGGGCCCAAGCCAAGGTTATTATCGTATCCCAGGGTATTAGTTTGCATACCGATAGTGTTATTGATTTCTAGAGTTACGCTTTTAATTCATAAGCATAAATAAAAGAATTTAAAACATTTATATAGGTATGGAATTAGTACTACCCGTGTATAATGTGCATCCTTATTTTTCCCTCACAAATTTGGGCTAAAAAAGCATTATACATGGCAAAATATGGTAATTGTTTTTCATTTCTCCTATCTCATTAAGCTGAGTATGCATCCCAGGTTCAAAGTGAAATAGAGCAAGCTTGTCCAATCTGCAGCTCAAGACAACTCTGAATGCAGCCCAACACAAATCTGTAAACTTTCTTAAAACATTACGAGATTAAAACACATTTAAACATTTTTTTTAAACACTTTTTTTTTTTAGCTCATCAGCTATTGTTAGTGTTAGTGCATTTTATGTGCAGCCCTAGACAATTCTTCTAATGTGGCCCAGGGAAGCCAAAAATTTGGACACCTCTGAAGTAAAAGAGGTCGTTTTTTAGGCTGTAACTTGAGAATGTTTTGTTTTTTTCTGCAGTGTCCTCTGGCCCACTTTTTTCTTTCCTGTATAGGTTTTACTATGCATTATGCATTCTCCAGAATAAAAGTACTAAGGATACAGTGTATTCAGTGTTCCAATAAAACAGCAGAGGGAAAAATGAGAGACAGAAAACATTAAATTTACAGGTAATCCAATGGCTGTAGGAAAGTAGGCATCAGGAATTGTGGCTGCTTTCAACTCTTGACGACACCTTTTCCTGGTATGGCCTTTTTTAGACAGGCAAATTTTGCTTTCTATTTACAGATTAAATTTTAATTAAACTATAAATTTTGTATTTACTGGCCTTTTTATAATCCTTTGCAGTTTACAAAGTGCCTTCACATGGTTTTTGCATGTTTTTTCAATGGGTTTTACTTAAAATAAGGACTGATTTCTTGAGGAATTTTTTAGTAATAACATCAGTTACACGGAGGTAATGGTTTTTATCCTAAAACAGGGTCGGGTTGTCTAATCTTTCACCCCAGGTGGAGTTTTCTCTAACAACAAAGCTTTAACTTTCTCACTGAAGTAATGACCCTTAGTTGTTTTGGTCTTTTCTTTAAATTCAAATGTTGCTCTTTTGGTAGACCAATCATAGATGTCCGCTAAAGTGCAGTGTAATGATAGACAGTTGGTTTGTGGTTAGATACGAACTCCTACTTGCGAAAAACCTGCAGGCCACACCTCTTGAAGGCAAAGTGCGTCCTTTAAAGGCAGTACTTTCCTTTTTGCAATGATTTTTCATTGGTTAGAAGGAAATTGTTGTTGTCTTTTTTTTTTTTTAAAGACGCTTCGGCTTTTGTTTGACTTTACACTTTCATTTCATGTTCAGCCTTGGTATTTCAAGCTTAGCTTGTCCTGAGCAGAAGTTAGGCAAC
This sequence comes from Craseonycteris thonglongyai, assembly GCA_004027555.1. Classification (NCBI taxonomy): domain Eukaryota; kingdom Metazoa; phylum Chordata; class Mammalia; order Chiroptera; family Craseonycteridae; genus Craseonycteris; species Craseonycteris thonglongyai. Next base: position 49,250 of record PVKE010007618.1, read on the forward strand.
TTGATATATTACCAAAGGCATCATGGCTTGCTAGCGGCAGAAGCACAGGCTTTGGTGTAGCAGATCTCCTACTGAATACTAGCTTCTGCAAACACATAATGTGTGGCATTGGGCAAGTCACTTCATTCTGAGCTTCAGTCTCCTTATCTGTAAAATGGAGATGATATTTGCATTTCAGGGTTTTTATAAGGGTCAGGTATAATACATGTCAATATGAGAAACATTCAAACCTGAAGAGAATTTTTTTTTTTTAAGATTTTTTTTTTTTGTATTGTTTTTGACAGCGAGAGAGAGACACAGACACAGAGAGAAGGGGGAGGGCCCAGAACAGTCTCCGCAGCTGCACATCATTGGTTCCTCCACATAGTTTCATTCCACAAGTGGGCGCAGGGCTGCACAGGGCAGGAACTGGGCTGGGGTCTCAGGTCCGCACGGGCCGGGGCCGGGATTTGATCCTCAGTCCCCGGGGCTGCAAAGTGAGCACTCAACCCACTGAGCCATCCCGGCTTCCCTGAAGAGAATTTTTACAAGAGTTTATTTTAGCCTAACTGATGACATATACCGGGGAGCGAGCTCTCAGATGCTGTGGAGAATAAGTTTTGCAGCTTCTTTTATGCATTTGAAATTAAAGAGACATGTAAGGAAGATTGAAGAAAGCAAGGCAGGGGAAGCTGGGATGGCTCAGTGGGTTAAGAGCTCACTTTGCAGCCCCGGGGACTGCGGATCAAATCCCAGCCCTGGCCCATGTGGACCCATATGCTGAACTGGTGAGTGCCCCCAGTTCAGTTCTCACCGGGGTGAGACCCTGGCCCAGTTCCTGCCTGGTGCAGCCCCGTGCCCACCTGTGGAATGAAACTATGTGGAAAAACCAATGATGTGCAACTATGGAGACTGTTCTGGGCCCTCCCCCTTCTCTCTGTCTCTGTATCTCTGTATCTCTCTCTCTCTCTCTCTCTCTCTCTCTCTCTCTCTCTCT
>PVKE010007619.1:0-50113 GCA_004027555.1 Craseonycteris thonglongyai
TTTTTTTTTTTTTTTTAATATATATTTTTTTATTTATTTTTATTTTTGACAGAGAGAGAGAGAGAGAGAAATACAGCGACAGAGAGAGAGCTGAACTGGGGGAGCTCCCAGTTCAGCATATGGGTCCGCACAGGTCGGGGCCAGGATTTGATCCTTGGTCCCCGGCGCTGCAAAGTGAGAGCCTAACCCACTGAGCCATCCCGGCTTCCCCTTGTTAACTATTCTTGCCAAAGAGCACTATCATTCAGGATCTGCTTGCCCTCCTCCTGGTTATTGCTCTAAAATAGAGCCAAGCAAACACCTTACTTCTCACTCCAGATAGACAAGGGAGAGACTCAAACCATCACTGTGTCTCATAGTTCTAACACCTCAAGTAAGTCAGGGCAGACACACAACACCTACTGAGCTAGGAGGGCAGGTGCTTGGTTTCCTCCCAACATTCCTCTAATAAGCTCAGATTCCCCCAAATTAAGTGCATTGCCAAGAAATTTTAAGGCACACAAAGGTGAAACCCGACATCTGCAAAATAGAAATTATTTTTAGCTTGTTTCACTAAAAATAAAAATTTTTGCTTGAATCTGTTTATCTTTCTCTCAACCACAGTGTTACAAAAATAAAAAATATCAGAGTTTCAGCAACATTTCAATGGCTAAGATTTTAGTGGGAAAAGAAGAGATGTGTTTGAAGATGGAGACAATTAGCTGCAGGCAGGGTGACAGGAGTCATCTGAGATGTTTTCATTTTAATCTTGTGTTCCATCCGCAGCATATAAAGGAAATCCAGCGATGGCAAACTTTTCTCCCTTTCCCATCTATAAGGAGGGAGTTGCCACAGTGATCATCAAAAATGCAGATAGAATAGAAGCTGGGGAATAGTAATACTCTATTTCTCTCTAGAGAGCCACGTGACAGAGTAGTGACGTTGTTGAAGAGGGCCCCGCAAGGCCTATTCTTGATTTGCTCCATGAGATCTTGAACAAACCCCAATCTCTGAGAGATTCTCATCTTTCATCTATAAAATAAGTTCAAAATAATTTTTATTCTACCTACGCCAGTGGCTATAGTGAGGGTCAAATTAGTATGTGAAACATAATGCCCTAGAACCCCACCCTCAACCTTTTTTTTTCCCCTTGATCTATAGTCCCTGTATGTCAACTGTTACTAATACAGTAATAGACTTTAATACAGGACATCTTCTTGGATTTTCCAATGTTATCTTATGGCTAATAAATTGAAAACCAAACCTGTTAACATCACTCACACCCCTACCCAGACCTGCTTCATGTGCCTATAATGTGTCTAAGGTTCAGTCTGATTGATGGGTCTTGAATAGACCTAATGCTCACTGTGCTTTTGGGTACCTTTTCTGCAACAGACTTTTCTAGACTCTCCAGGTAAACCTGGACAGCACCAATGCCAAATACCCAGAGCTCTGTAAAAGTGATTCCTGGACTTGGAAGATGAAACTAAAATTCTGCTTCTTGTTTCATGAACAACAACAAAAAGTTCTGGATTTGTGAACAACTAATTAAAAATGAACAGGCTGCGTAAAACTGCATGATTCTCCCACTCTGATATCTTACATGCCATGCAATAAGGAAGTAAGAGCTGTGGTTGAACAAAGACACTAGAGTTCCACCTATCTAACTGGGGTGTGCAGAGACAGACAGAAAACCATGTTATTTGAGGAAAAGACTGTAACATATTTGAGGCAGGGACTCTGATGAATTCCCTACTGAATTCCTCATACTTAATGCAATGTCAAGAACATAGTAGGCAGTCAGAAAACATGTTTTGAATGAATGAAGGAGAGTCATGTTTTCAAAGATTATTAGGCCTATGAGCAACATTTCAGATTTGATTTTCATGAATGTCCCATTCCATCCTGAAATTCATAGCAAAGCTGGTGGTATTCTCAGGGGCTGCATAAATATTTTACCCATTTTGCAAATTACTTTCAAACTCCTACTTATGTAGGAGTAAAATTCTGAATTTTACTGTTGGACAGTTTTCAAGGTTAAAATTCTCCACACTGTAAGCCAGCTTTCATTTCTTAATGTTTATTTTATGTGTTTTATGTAAAATTTGTTCAAAGATAGTGATAACCAATTATTCCTGCCACCTCAGAAGCTAATTAAGAGCTAATAGACAACCTGAATGTTGGCATTTGTACTGAGAGAAAAGAAATATTTTTTCTAATGTTATGAATGTTAAGTGTAGAGTGAATTGCTTTATCTGGAACCTTGGACAATGCATACACTCTGTTATCATTGGTGTAGGCTAACTGGGTATGAATTGTACCTGAAGGAAAGATGCAAGGATACAACAGGGAAGGCAAATACATGGCAGGCCTGGTGATACTGCTACTGTCACAACCATCACAGACATCATTAATTGAGTGCAGCATTCTTCTTGCTTTGCTCACACAATCTTTGTTATTAGTGAGGTGCGTTAAGCAGCTGTAACCATTCAAACAGTGCCATGTGAGATTTATCCATTTTAACACATTTTTTTTAAGATTTATTTTATTGTTTTTGACAGAGACAGACAGAGACAGAGACACAGAGCAGTCTCCATAGTTGTATGTCATCAGTTTTCAACATGGTTTTGTTCCACACAGGTGGGCGGGGGTCGCACAGGGCAGGAACTGGGCTGGGGGCCTCCTACATGGGAAGCACACCTCAGTTCAGCATATGGGTCTACATGGAATGGGACCGGGATTCAATCCTTGGTCCCCAGGGCTGCAAAGCAAGTGCTTAACCCACTGAACCATCCCAGCTTCTCCTTTAATACATATCGATTGAGTGCTGGCTGTATGCCTGGTATTGGAGATTTGCAGTGAATAAAACAAGCAAAAATTTCTGTCCTCATAAAGCTTATATTATAGTTAGGTTCAGGAGGGGCTCAGTAATTAAGATAAATAAGTGAAATAAGTAGTATATTAGATGATAATGATAATAAGTGCAGCTGGGAAAATACACCAGGAAAAGGGGATAGAGAATGTTGAAAAGAGAGGGGTTGCATTGTTAACTAGGGTAGCCAGGTGTGTTAGTTATCTTTTTCTGAGTAACAAATTATTCCAGAAGTTAGTGGCACAAAAAAACCCAAACATTTGTCATTGCACAATTTCTGTGGGTCATGAATCGCTAGCAGCTTAGTGGGGTGGCTCTGGGTTGAAGACTTTTATGAGCTTGTAATAAAAATGTCAGCTGGACTGCAGTCATCTGTAGGCTTGAATGGGGCTGGAGCCTGGCAGCCAATGAAGAGAGTTCTTCAAGGAGTTGGGATGACCGACTTGTTAGCTATTGACTCGCCAAGGAAGATGGGAACTGAAAATTCCCAATAGGTCTATGAACATGGAGGCCACCAGCTACTTTGCTGAAACAATTTTTGTGCAGTGATGGGGTAAATGCCTGATTGGAGGGAATTCAAGAAGTAATGGGAGGAGAGAATTTGGAAAAGCAAGTATAGTTATATGATCATGTTGTTTGAGGAACCTGAGAGATTTTTTTGTAAAAAGAAAAGAGAGAAGTATCCTGAGGGAAACAGTGTCAAGAGAAATAGCTATTTGCCATCCAGATCAACATTCATGCTAGAGTGACAGTAGAGAAAGAGGTTGGGGGTACAGGCTCTGAAATCCAATTTCCTCATTTTGAATCCTGGCTCCACATCTTACTACTTGGATGTGAACTTGGGCAAGTCATTTAACCCCTCTGTGCCTCAGTTTCTTCATCTGCCACATGGAGATTACAATTGTGCCTCTTCATATGGCTTCATTTGGTTGTAAAGAATGATCAAGTTACTTCATGTAGAGTATTTGAAACAGTTCTTGGCATATGGGGAACACTCAAATAAGTGGTAGCTATGTTGATGATGAAGATGATGATGATGTGATGAACCAGCCACGTTTCCACACCTCTCAGGGGCATTCGGAGCACTAGAGGAGAGGAGTTTAAGGCCCCACTGATATGGAGGCTGCTGATGTAGTCATCATTCTCCACCTGCATTGGATGTGGTTGACCTAGAAATGAGCTGGAAACTGAGTCCAGCGGTGACCCAGAAAGAGAGACAAGGCTGGGTAGTAGGGATTGGCAACTCTGTTCCAGATCTGTTCCACTCAAAGCTTAGGACTTAAACATTTTTTTATTTTTTTATTTTTTTTAAATCAGGCATTGCTCAAGGGACAATAGTTTCATGGCAGAACATTCTGTTTATATCTCCTCATTTCCTGAGGTTCTTCCTTAGAACAAAGGATTTGATTCTCTTTTGTCTTAGCTAGCATAGTAGATGTTCATTGTAGGATTCTAAAGCAGTTCTGGTTCGTTTTTATGTTTGTTTTTTTTCAATCCAGCTACATTTTTATCTGATGGCCTTTAGCAAGTGTAGATTCCTCAAGTGAAAGGGCATTGAGGCAGAGAAGAGTCAAATGTTTCCATCAAAAAAGTCTTCAATGCTGGAGAGATTTAAAAAAATTATTGTTGGATTCTTACTGAATTCATCTTAGAAAACTTTGCAAATGTTGCAATATTTATTTTTAGACAAGTATCTCTCCCACTTCCATTTCCTAACCTGGCCTCGTCTCTTCATTAAATACAAACTTTTCTTTAAAAAGAGAAAACTCATATCGATTGATTAACTAATTTAAAAGTTCTCCATGGATGGGGTGGCCATATAATTTGTCACTCAAACTGGAACACTTTTGATGGAAAGGAGGCACCCTTAAGAATTATGTTAATATAAGGACAGTAGATGTAAACTGGATTTTTCCTGGGTAATTTGCACATATCTATGGGAAACTGGAATAATTAGGACTTCCAAAATATATACATAGCCAGGTTTCAGGAGGAAGAAAGGATCCTTAAAGAGAGAAAATATATATTGAATTTAACTCAATAATCTAAGGTGTAGTTGATTTAGAAACTCGAGATTATTAAATACTCATTTCAGAAATCATTGAAAAGACCTTTAGTTAATATCCACTATTCTCCCTTGCTCAGAGAATCCTGAACAAGTATTCAGACTTCAAGTGTTTTAGACCAGGAGGAGTGGCCCACCATTCAGTATTGGAACTGCCTCATAGGACTAGTCCCCAGGGCCCATGTCCCTCTAAACATGAACAGTATCCTCAGTCTGGGCTTGAATTTAGACCTACCCACAATCACCTAGGCATTAACCTGAGGAGGTAAATTGACAAGAATTAGTTCCTTTTCATCATTAAGAAGAAGTTGGGGAGATATGAGTGCTTCCCATTTCAAGACCCCTTTGATTCAGTGTGTTCACTGTTGAAACTAATTGCTATCTCCCTCTGACTTTCACCCTTCTAGACTAACTGAGCAAAGCCTAGCTCATGATATGAACATTTGAAATGATATACCTCATTCTGAGCCGTGTCTGTTACTTTGTTACCACTATAAAGCCATTCAACTAGTGAAATGTCTCCACTCTGTACAAAAGCGAATGAGAGGATGCCTCTCAATCAGAACGTTTTGTGGAGTTTTTTTGTTTTTGTTTGTTGTTTGTTTGTGTTGGTGATTTACTCATCAGAACTGGCCATTCCTAAGCCTGGCCTAGGCTATATTAGATCTATTGCTACAGAATTTCCTTTCAGGCTAAAGCAGGGAAAGGTGGTTTAAGAGCACAGAACCAGAGACCTGATATAAGACAGAGTATTACAGACAACTGGCAAACTCTAAGGCAATGAAGGTTGTCACTGATTCCTGGATTTCACTGGAGACTATTACCAGCTCATCCTCCACCTCTATGCTGTGATAGTCCATAGAGTTGAGCTCCTCTGGAAAGGAAAGGAAACAAATACACCTGGTGAAGCTTCAACATTTCAACCATTGAAAACTATCTTCAAATCCTTGCTTATTTCAGCCTACCTTGATCTAAGCCAAGTATGTCCAATCCCTGTCCCCCAGGCTGCATGTGGCCCAGGATGGCTTTGAATGCAGCTTAATACAAATTTGAAAACCTTATGAAATTATTTTGCCCCGTTGTTTTTTTTTTTAGCTCATCAACTATTATTAGTGTGAGTGTATTTCATGTGTGGCCCAAAACAATTCTTCTTCCAATGTGGCCCAGGGAAGCCAAAAGATTGAATACCTGGATCTAACCCATCCAGGCAATCATTTAAAGGAGTGCTCTTCAAAGTGTTGCAGTCCATAGACCACTTACATCAAAATCTCCTGGGCTACATGATAAAAAAATACAATGTCCAGGGTCCTCCAACTCAGAGTCTTTGGTATTGGTGCTAGGAAATATATTTCACACAAGATCCCTAAATAACTCTGATGCAAATTAACATTGAACCATCACTAATCTAGAGCTAGAGCAATGGTTGTCAAGCTTGGCTGCACATTAGAGTCACTTGGAGAACTTCTAAAAATCCCATATGCCTAGACTGCAGCTTGGCCCAATCAAATCAAAATGTCTGAGGGTAGAATCTACTTTTTCAGGGTTTCCCAAATGATTCCAATGTGCAACCAAGGTTGAGAACCACTGTAATAGACCCATCATTCTTAGAGAATGGTAAGGCCAGCCTGTCTGTCACAACGTGATCACATCTAGGAATTTGACTGCAGTTGAGACCAACTTTCCTATATGACTGTGGGAATTGGGCGTGGTCTAGGCCAGTGGTATTCAGGGTGTGATCAGCAGACCACTGCCAGTCCATGAATTCTTTCATCACTGATCCTCAAGGAGCTTGTACAATCATGTGAAACCATCATATGAAGAAGTATTCTTGGTAGGAAGACTTTCCCTGTGAAATAAACAGTACATTGATACACATTCTGATGCATACTCCTTACCTCATTGTGGACCAGTAACAAATAGTTTGCAGATGGGCACCTTGAGCGGTGCTGGCTGAGGCTAGCTGCCTAGGCATGAGGGGACCATTTCAAGGGTCTTGATGGCAATGCAGTCTAGCTACTGACTTGCAAAACAGCTGAGGCCAACCTGGAAACTCAGCCCCAATAGGGAAAGTGTGCTGCGTTCTCAGAATGCGGGTGCATTACCCACAGGGATAGTGTGCTAGACACCAAGAAAGCCTCCCCACGGACCTTTCAGAAAGCCCTACCAAGTGAGCAGCTTAATGAGAACAGTATGGCCCTAAACTTGTAAATGTGGTGCCTGTATTCTAACAGCAAGAGTAGACACCAGAGAATTGGCAAACATGTCTGGCCGAGGGCCAGAGGCCCCCATCGGTGGTTTCAGGGCCTCAGGGAGCAGACCGCAAGCTTTAGTCACGGCTCTCTCAGCCCTTATTGGTCCACACCAGGCTCCTCCCCCTGAGTGGCAAATAACAGCCACCACCAGCGACAGGTGAATGTTCTCCCAGCTTAGCCATTCGTGACTCCTTCCTGATGGTTCCAGCAAAAGTACTCACCCCCAGTGAGCCAGATTTGGTTATGTCCCCCTCTCAAAGTCAATCATTGTGACTCGATTGGACATATCTGAGTCATGTGGCCATCACTGGATATGGAAGGTATTATAAGTCCCACCTGAGCCTCATGGATTGGTGGTGGATCATAGGTGTATCCACCAAAGGAAAACCAGTGAGTTTCCAGAAATAGAAGGGGAACTGGATGCTGGGCAGACAAAGATGATAGCTGCCCCCATATGAGAGCATCTCAGAACTACCAGCTGTATGTTCCTCAAAGAGGCTTGGACTCCTGTTCCAGTACTGACATGCCTGCACGCTGACCAGCCTCACCAGTTTGAGACATGGAGGTACGCAGGCGAGTCCAACCAAAGGAATCATGGCACCCAGGACTTCTCCCATTTGCTTTGGGGATGTCATCCAACATGGACTTTTAAGAGATTTATCCTTTTTGTTGTTTCTGCAATTCAACCACAATAATCTAAGTACTTTTCATTCCTTCATTCGCTCATTCATTCGTTTATTCATTTGACAAACATTTATACTGAATGCTGATGAACAGTTGGGGATATCTAGGGAGATGAGGAACAGTACCCTCTTTTAATACTTGCAACTTTTGTAATTCCCCTTGAATGCAATTTCTTTTTCTTTCTGAGTTCTTCTCCCCTCCCAGTCCTGGAGCAGAAACACGGGTGGGAAGGGGGAATTGAAAGCTTCATCGGGGGTCTCTATGCTGAGAATGTGAAAAATTGTGTCACTGGGTTTTCTTCAGCCAAAAATGAGATAATCCGCTTCTACACACTTAATGAAAATCCCTTGCCATGAGCTTTCCAGGGCAATGTAACCTGGATGCAATGACTCCTCCTTAGGACAGCCTAGCCAAGTGTGATGTGACTTTACAACTGCCTCTCCAAAGAAATTTCAGATATTGCCCTGAGAAAGGGCCACATTTTTAGACAAAACATGGCATTTTCGGTTATAGACCCATGCAGGATCTGGGGACAAAGACTCTACTTTGGACTGTCTCTGAATTTCGGTTAAGACGCCACAGAAGATGCAGTGGAATCGCTTAACAAGCGGCGTGGAGCCTCTAACCCAGGGGTAGCCCCAGCGTAGTCTCGCTGGCGCGGAGGGAGGGCTGCCCTGGCTGCTGGAGAAGTTGGGGTGAGGCATTGCTAGGAGTAGAAACCCACTCCTTTCAGTTTATGAATTTGATTATAAGTAAGGAACTGCACTGGAAAGGGGGTCCCCGGGAATCCTGGGGGAGTTCCCACCTTCATTCCTATAGTGGCCTTGCTGGAAAGGACGTTGGTTGAAGCCTGCACCCTCAGCTGCCAGCAAAGAGCTCGCACCTGCAGATAGGGGGCGCGTTTGCCCCAGGTTGCCCGGACTCTTCCAGGTCACGCTTGCTGTGCTGACGTTTTAAGCCCTAATGGCACTTTTCACTGTCAGAAGAGTCCCAGTTTGTGGTAAGCCTTAAAGTGCCTTTATTACCAGCCTCCAGCCTGAACTTCCTCCCTCCCGGCCATGTAGCAAGTACTGTCTGCATCCACCCAGCACCCTGCACCAAGCCTGCCGGGAACTGCAGGTTGGATACGCGAATAAATGCATGAATTTAACTTAGCACATGTTCATTCACAAACAATGACATTCACTTCACAGCTTGCTTGTTCACCAAGGCTGTCATTGGCCAGTGTGTGTGGGTGGGTGTGTGTGTGTGGTGGTGTGTGTGTGTGGGGGGGTGTCTTCTTGTCATCTCTGCCTACCTTCCGAGCTTCTCAGAAAGCAAGGTCGTGATACCAGAGGCCAAGACCTCACCCACGGTGAGATGTGCTGAAATGCACAGAAAGCAGCAGTGATTCAACACGCAGTCTGTGTGGAAGGAAGAGGTGACGATTCCCGCGTGGGCACTGGCATTACTGCGGAGAAGCCCCTCCAGTTGGGTGGATACCAGTTACGGGCAGCTGAGGAAGAAACATTCTGGATTCTTGAAAGGGTGGTTTTCTAAAGGGTGTGTATGTGGGGGTGAAGAGTTGTGCAGATGTGAGAGAAAACCAGAGAGAGAATTATTGTAAAAAGAAAAAAAGTTATTAAGTAGCAAAACCAGCAGCTGGGCCAGATTAGCCGTTCCCTTCTCTTTCCTATTTTTGGACTTGGAAAGAAAATGTGCAAAATAATTCCTGTTTTGGAGAAAAGTAGCAGAGGAGGCTGTTGGGGAGGAGGTGGGAAGGGGACATGGGCGGTAAGGCTGTGGAGCAGGACAGGGAAGCAGAGGGAACTGGGGTGCTGCACAGCTGGGGGCTCTACTCCTCCCAGGGGGCATGGGGACACCCCAGGAAACATGGGGGCTGAGCTGTCTGCTCAGGGACTAAGCAGAACCTGAGAGGATAGTGGCAAACCTATGGTTCTCACAGAATGGCTGCTGAGGCCAGTACGCACCTGATGGCCAGAGAGCCAACCTCGGGATCGGGAGGCCCGCGGGCCTTCCCCCTGCCCTGTCTCCTTTCCTTCCCATTCAGTGCACAATGCTCTGCGCAGTGATCTTGACTCTTGTGCAAATCTCTGTTTCCTGAGTGAGGAACTCACTCCCACTCAGCACCCACGACTGGGTAGACAAGCAGGCTCTGCCCCATGCCTGTACCACTAATGGCAACATTTCGGCCACTTCTGATGGGGCAAATGGGAAAAACACATGGGCATGACAAAGCCTTGAAATTCTCCTAAACTTCTCGTGGGAGTGTAAATTGGTGCAAGCATTTTGGAAGCTGCTGGCTGAATCTACTAAAGCACACACCCTATAACCAGGCAATTCACTGCTGCCAAAGAGGAGTAAATACAAGGGCTGTCTGGAAAAAATCCAGCTGGAAAATAAACGCCTCTATTTCCCCTGTTATGTGGCTGGATACTTTCTGCACAGTCCTCGTGTATGGATATGCTCCCCACAAGCTATGTACCCACATAGTCAGAGCGACAGTCTTGCTAACAGTCCCAAACCAGAAACTACCCAAATGGCCATCAAACAAGTAGACTTGTTATATAAATAATACTGTAATCACATAATGAGAACAAATCACCTACAACCACCAGCAGCAATATGGCTGAATCTCACATGTGCACTGATGAGCCAAAGAAGCCAGGCACCAAAGAAGAATCTGAATCTCTGCTTCATTTGTATAAAGTATAAAACAGGTGAAACCAGAGGATGCTGTTAGGCTCTGGAACCGTGGTCACGCTGGGGGCTGATTGGAAGGGCCCTCTGGGGAGCTGGTAGCCACCTCGGTGCTGTCACATGGGTGCGAGGAGTATGCAAAATGTAAAAGCTGTTTACTTACACGTGCAGGTTTCTGAATGCCTGTTATCTTTCACTAATTTTAAATGAAGTTTTAAGGCCTCCAAACCCCTCTGCATTGTGCCACGTGACTAGCGAGGCGGAAGGCAGGCTCCAGGTAGGTGGTTCCACTGTCACTGGTTGTGCCTTTGGCAGGCCACAGACAGGTGCAGTCCCCTCATGCCTCCCTGTGCCCCCAAGTATTTGTGTCTGGGCTAAGTGTGTCCCCTTCCTCCATTGGGGACAAAGCTTCTGTTCTAGAACTGCCAGACATAGAGATGACTCCCCCACTCCCTGGGAGAGGCTTTAAATTGATCTGATCAGAGTGTTTTGTTTGCTTTTTATGTCTTCTCATTTCTCATTGGAGACAGCGTTCCAGCTTCCAGACCCCTCACCCTCCACCCCCAAAGGTGAGAATGCTTTTACTGGCCAAGAAGTCATGGGCCCCAGAGCAGTTTCAGCTCCTCTAAGTAGAGCAGGCGTCCAGCGGGGCTGGCCCAGCATGCACACCCGGCAGGGCCCGGACACCCGGGGCGGAGGGCTGGGCCTCTCCAGTCCTGCTGCGGCACTCGCTGTCTTACCTCACGGAAACGCTCAAAGGCTGGCCACTCTCCCGGTTCTCGTCCACTGAGAGTAAACTCAGTTCCTGTGCCAGGAGTGGCTTATCATGGGAACAGTATGACGGGCACAGGGAAGGGCACACGGGGCTCAGTGTGATGCCCTGATGACTGGGACAGCAGTCAATTTTGTTCAACCCATTTGCTTCCAAGAAAACAGAAAAATGATGAACTCCCTAGTGAATGTCAGTGAGGTCTTCACATTTGAGAAGGGAGTCGGACCTATAGTTTCCTGTAATCGTTTTCTTTTTCTTTTTCTAAAGTTTGTTTTGTTTTTGTTTTTGGAAGAAGGTAACAGAGGGAGAGAGAAAGAGAGAAGTGGGGAGGGCCCAGAGCAGTCTCCATAGTTGTACATCATTCGTTGTGACATGGTTTCATTCCACACAGGTGGGTGTGGGTCCCGCAGAGAGGGAACTGAACTGGGGCCTCCTGCATGGGAGCAGAGAACTTTCACCACCCGGTGGTTACCAGTTGCTCCACAGTTCAGCATATGGGTTTGCATGGGCTGGGGCCGGGATTTGATCTGTGGACCTCATGGTTACAAGGCAAGCGCTCAACCTGCTGAGCTATCCTGGCATCCCCTGTAGTAGCTTTCCTATTCATCAAGTTGGTTGTCTTCTGATAATCCACATCAGAATTATTTGATTTCTGAATTAATAAGAAAAACTGATTTTTCCTGGCCCTACTCTGTTTTATACTAGTACAAAATCACTTAAAATACGAGTGCTGTCCAGAAAAAAAATTCATCCATAAATGCCTCTATTTTTCATATTACATGGCCAAATACTTCCCAGACAGCCCTCGTATATTTAAGCTGATCTCTCTCTATTTTTCTAAAGATGAAAGTGTACTTATACAGAACCTACCTAGCAAGAAAGAAGAAAATGCATCTGTGACATGTCATTAAAAGGATACTTTGTAGCCAGATAAAACAAGGCCCCTCAGTAGAAATTCCACTTTGCTGACTCTTGCCTGTTGTAGGTTTTCTTACATAACTGTCACTAACTCTCATCTAGACAGGACCAGCGACATAAGTTGCAGCACCCAATGCAAAGTGAAAATGCAGAATCCCTGTTCAAAAATTATTATGATCTCAAGGCGGCAATAGCAAAGCATTAAGCCAAGTGTGGGGCCCAGTGTGACTGCAGAGTTAAGATACAGTCTGTGAAGCTGGCCCTGTGCAGAAAGACTGCATGCATGTTCCTTTAAGGTTGGGGGAAAGTCAAGAATGCTGATAGTTTACACAGTAATGGAGGCCTTGGTCAATGTGTAAGAGATGGGTGGGTGTGCGGGAGGGGGAAGAGGATTGGAAGTGAAGACATAACATTACCATTATTTGCAAATATTATGAAATTGCTGGGAAAGCCAATATAATCAACAGGAGAATACAACTATTAGAGCTAATAAGGAAGTTTAGCAAGTTGACCAGATACCAAAACAAGACTATAAACAAGTTGAAGGAGTAGAGCTGGAGCGCAGACTCACAAGGAGACTCTCTTATGAGAGCTGCTGCCGCCTTGTTAGGAGATGGAATAGAAGGCAGGTTCTAGTTCCTTTGCCTTCCCTGCCCAGAGAGGGCTTCCATGCAATCCTTGGAAAGTGTGCTTTGGAGCCTTTGAAGTTGAGGGCACATTTACACTGGCTCGGCACAGGTTTGATGGATTCCCAGACAAGAGGCTGGGGGTCCAAGTGGGAACAGAATGCTGACGGGGGGGAGGTGACCTCCCCTCCCTGTGACAGCAGGTCCACGGCACCTGGGGAAGGGGGTGCCAACAGGAATAGGAATGTTTTGCTTGCAGTCACCCCAAAAGCGATTTGAGCCAAAGGACCACCAGGAAGCAGGTTATTTCACAGAGAAAGTTCTAAATGGGGTGGATTCTGGGGCCCTGATAGGGGGTGAGAGGAGCTCTAACACTAACTCAAGTCTGGGGTTTTAAATGTTCTGTTCACAAGACTGTAGAGCTGGAAATCAGAACTTAATCCTCATTTCTGCCATGTGTATGCCCTGTGAATTGTCCAACACCCTTAACCTCTACAAGGAAGGGTTTCCACCTCTGTGGACTTAAAATTATTCTCAGACCCACCTCTACCTACCAGGATTACGGTGACAAACAATACACACCAGTTGCTCCTGATCATTGCTGCATGTGGGTTGTAATCATGAAGTATCTTTTTTTTGTTCCCTTTACTTGTTTAAATTTATTCTGTTAGGCTAGTTCTCCTTTGTTCCTGGATCACGTTTAGGACAGTCTCGTGAGTTTTGTGGTCCCTTTCAGGTAATAAAAGCAGTCTCAGCTCAATCATTCATATTTTCAATGCAGGGAAAAATTAAGCTTTACATTTCATGCACAGTTTTGGCTCCTGCACATTCACGGTTTGGTCCTGGAGTCGGGTGGTGGCTGTAGGAGGCCTAGGTGCTGAGTTTGAGTTCTTGAGCTGTGATCCTGCCTCCCGGATCTTATTAATCATGGAGTCTGACTCCTCTAGCATCAAAGTGTGGGAGAGAGTGAAGAAAGATGGCAGGAAGATTCTTACTTATGTGACACAATCACACTTGTATCCATGCCAGAAGTAGGTCAAGGAATCTTTAAAACTAAAATAAATCACCATCTCAGTTCCTCCCTCACATCACATTGGCCATAGTTACCTGAAAGAAAGGCCGACAGCTGTGCTGGGTGACGGCCTGCTGCCTCCCGTGAGAGCCCTGGAAGTCCACATGAAGCAGATGATTTCTGCAGAGTAAATAAAAGCGTCAGGCTGCGGTCTCCCCCCACGTCTGTGCACCACACTACTGCCTCTGCTGAGTTGGGCCCGGGGTCTGTGGTCTTGAATAGAAGAGCCTCTTTGGGGCTGCTGCATCTGCTGAAGGTCTTGTTTCTATGGTGTTTTTCATGTCAATGGCCCCGCGCCAGTCAACCCAAGGAAGCAGTTAGGGCAGAAAGCAAGCAGGCATGGTCTGGGAATACTGAGGGTGAAGGCATGGAAGTCCAGAACGCTGCCTCCACTCGCTCTGCCATTCGCCTGCCTCCCCTTTCCCACAGCCTCTCTTTCCTGGGGTCTCTACCTTCTCCCACTGCTGTAATGCCCTTGAAAAGGGTGCATGCATTTGACCCCAGTGCCGTTGAAACTCCTTTCTCTCCCAGCAGCTGGGACCTCCGGACCCTAAGCCTGCAGCCATGGGGCAGCCCCACGGTTTGTGAGGAAGGCTGGCTTCCCCTAAGCTTCACACTCCCTCTCCACACTGCAGTGGGTGCTGGCGTTTGCACAGGCGTGTGTCAGAGCCTGACACTGTGTGTGGGGTACATGGCACAGATCTGCAACCATTTCTTTCTAAACACAGAAGGACAGGCTCAAAGGAACCAAGAATGTGATTAATTTAAGCAAAATGTAGAGCTTCCATTCAACAGACTAGTCTACAACCGATAAGTTGTTAGGCTCACCCTAATGACTTCATTTTAACTTGATTACTTCTCTGAGGGCCTCATCTCCAAACCAGGTCACATTCTGAGGTACTGGGGTGGGGGTGGGGGTTAGGACTTCACCATATAAAGTTTGAGGATGGGGGACACAATTCAACCCACAACACTTAACATCATAGAAGTGCTGTGATAATCAGATGAAATAACTATTGGCAAAGCCATTGCAGAAGGTTCCATGAAAACATTTTTAAAAATCATTAAGCACATTATAAGAAAACGGTATTCAAGCAGCAAGTTGATGGGCAAACACCAACTCAAGAGCCGGAAGTTCCAGGACTCAGCTTGAGTTACAAAGCGAGCTCTGGTCAAGTCCTTTAGCTGGTACCACTGTTTTCACTTTTGGGATTATGAGATTAGGCTTATAACTTTTATTGTAAATTCAGCTCTAATATTATGTTGTTTCTAATTTCATTGTCTTAAAATAACTTTTTTCCCCAAAGACTTATTTTATTGTTTGAGAGAAGGTGTGTGTGTGTGAGAAGCTGGGTAGAGGTGCAGAACAGTCTCCATAGTTGTACATCTTTAGCTGTGACATGGTTTCATTCCACACCGGTGGATATGGGGCCCTGTGGGACAGGAACCAAACCGGAGGACCTCCCACATGGGAGGCAAGAACTTTGGCTGCTGAGCCATCTCAGGGGTTACCAGTTGTGCCCCAGTTCAGCATATGAGGTTGCACAGGTCGGGACGAGGAACTGAACCTTGGACCTTGCGATTGCAAGGCAAGCCCTCAACCTTTGAGCTATTCTAGCCTCTTCTGAGAGTTCTTTAAACATTCTATGTGGTTTGCAAATATGATCTCCCGATTTGTAGCTTGTTTTTCCATTTTCTTAATAGGCTTCTTTACAGAGCATAAATTTTAGTTTTGATGACATCCAATTTATCAATTTTTTCCTTTTAGAGACCGTGCTTTTGATGTCAAGTCTAAGAATTCCTTGCCTAGCCTTAGATGCCAAAGCTTCTCCCCTGTGTTGGAGAGAATCCTTTTCTAAAAGCTTAATAGTTTTACATTTAAGTCCAACTTCATCATTTTGAGTTAATATTTTGTATAAGTTATGAAGTTTAGGTTAGGCACTCCCCACCCCCACCCCGCTTTGATATTCAATTGCTCTTGCACCTTTTGTTGAAAGAGTATCCTTCTCCTATCGAATTGCTCTTATAACTTAGTTGGCATATTTATTTGTGTCTGTCTCTGGGTTCTCTATACTGTTTCATTTATCTAAGTGCCCATCCCTCCACCAATACTATGTCTTGATTATTATAACTAAATCTCAAAATTGGGTAAACTTCTTTTGCTACTTCTGTTTCCGAATTACTATAGCAATTTTAGATTTCTTGGAATTTCATCTGAACTTTAGAATAATACCATCTATATCTATATAAAAAAAGTCTTCCTGAGATTTTGATAGTAATTGTATCAAAGTTGAATATCAATTTAGGGAGAATTGACATCTTCATTACATTTACTCTTCCAATTCAGGAACACAGAGTTTTTCTCCATGCATTTACATCTTCCTTGATATCTCTTCCTGCTTTTCCTTTTCCAACGAGTTTTTCACTGTTGAGTCATGATGCAGGATCCCATTGGAGGTCACAATGTATCCAGGTCTCACTCACTACCCTGGGAGAAGGACACAGAAAGGGGGAGAGGGGGTGGCGCCAGTTTTGGTCTTCCTAAGAAATGTCCCTTTTGCCCTGTGCTGGTCCCCAGGATGTGGGCCAGAGGGACTTGTAACTTGTCAGCGCCACGTGCTCGCTGAACACATCAGCCTCCAGTGCGCACTGCGGTCTCACCGCGGTGCCAGTGCAGGAAATCCTGCCAGTTTCTGGTCTGGTTCTGGTTACGTGACAGTGAGAGATTTGGCTCTTATTTTTTCCACTTTATGGTCTTGTGTGCTCATTGTAGCCAATCTCCTAACTATGCCAACTGCCTCCTCTGCCTGCTGCCGTGGTGCATCCCCTCCAACACTGCTGCCCCTTTAGCCACTGGGCATGATGCCCCCGTCCCCAACACACCCTCCCCTGGCTTCTCAGATGCTGGACTTGACAAGGGCTCTATGAAGGGAAGGACAGAGGGCAGGGAAAGAAAAAGAGGAAGGGATAAAAAGGTCCTACTATGCTTGTAGACATCAGAGATCTATCAATAGCAACAACAACAAAAAGCAAACAATAAAATTACAAAACCAGCTTATTGACTTTCTTAGCTGGTTTCTCTGTGAACTTGGAGGAATGATTTGTCCACAAGGTGTAACTTCCCTCTTAATTCAGAGCCTTCTGTTTGAAAATGAAAGTGTGGTCACTGTGAAAGCCGAGTGAAGATTAATGGTCAGAGTTCTGTTGTGATTTTTGAGCGAGGAGTCCTTGACAGGTGGAGGTGCTTCAGGCTGCAGCAGGGGGTCCTGTCAGACACAGGTGTAGGCACTGGGGATGTAAAGCTTAACCCTGGATGGGGCCTTAGAGATCATCCAGCCCAGGAGTTCCCAAGCTCCTGCTCTGGGCAACACACAGCTGACACGCATGACATTTACATGCTTAGCATATGCGATGTGCCCAGATATTTTACAGGCTGCGACAGGGATCAGAAAGGCTCTGAGTCATATGCACATCCCAGCAAGCAATTCCGCCTTTTCCCTTCCAAAGTTAGACACTTGCCAGAGTATCATGTATTGAAACTAAGACTAATGACCTGGACCAGTCTTTCATTGCATGTACGAGAAACCTTGTCTTACAGAGCTTAGGCAACTTGCCCAAGACCTCACAGACAGAACTCCAGATTGTTTACTCTTTCAGTCCTCTTTCCAATATAATTCCAGAAAGCTCTAAATCATAAATTCTGAAGATCTAAGCTAGATCTTAAGTTAATAATATAATTGGGCTTCCATATTTTTATACCACTTCTGAAATTGTCAGGGAGAATACCAAACATTTTGTCTGTCCCTTGGAGCCTTGTGCAGTCACTTTTGTGCTAGGATTCCAGTTTTCTTTGTTTTGTATGGATTTAATCAGAAACATCTTATGAAAAGACTGAATTCTAAATTAAATCTTAACATGTAAAACAGTCATTTAAAAAAATGTCTTTGAAACATTCTCTGAAAATGCTCTTCTCTTCAGAATTCTGGGTTTTCTCTTGGATGCTCCTTGAAACACCCACCAAATCCTGAGTTCACACATGCAAAGCTCTTCAAAGAGGATCTCATCCATCATATACATGTACATAGTAATCCCTCATTCATAGCAACTGCCCATAAAGTTAGCAATTACTAAGGGGGCAGTAGAATATGCTGGTTATGAATTTGAATTCTTGGCCAGGCTGCCTGGGTTTGAGTTTTGAGTCTTGCTTATTAGTCCCACTTAAACTCTGGTCTCACAATGGAGGTGTGAAAACTTGGGTAAGTTATTTAATTTCTCTGTGCCTTGGTTTCCTCCTTTATAAAATGTTACATAGCAGGGGCTTCATAAGTGTCAGCTTTCACTGTTATGCTCGGTATTCAAGTTTTCTCTCCCCAACCACAGTGAAGGCTCTCAGGGCAGGTGCCACAGATTACTGAGGGAGAGTTCTTGTCGCCTGCAGTGGGTACATTTTACTCAGTCTACAATCATTCTTTGTGGAATGACAGTGTGTCATGGAAGCCAACCTGAACTAAGGGGCAGGTCTGCCTCCAAAGAACTGGCCTACAAACTAGGTTGACCAGATGTACCATTTGAAACAGGACAGTATTGTTTGTTGTTTTCTGTCCTGTTTAAAATTATATGTCCAATAAAAAAAAAAAATTTTTTTAAAGGAGAAGCCGGGATGGCTCAGTGGGTTAAGTGCTCATTTTGCAGCCCCAGGGACCAAGGATCAAATCCAGGCCCTGGCCCGTGTGGACCCATATGCTGAACTGGGGAGTGCCCCCAGTTCGGTTCTCACTGGGGTGAGACCCCGGCCCAGCTCTTGCCCTGTGCAGCCCCACTTACCTGTGGAATAAAACTATGTGGAAAAACCAATGATGTACAACTATGGAGACTGTTCTGGGCTCTCCCCCTCCTCTTTGTCTCTCTCTCTCTCTCTCTCTCTCTGTCAAAAACAATTAAAAAAAATTTTTTTTTCAATGGTATGTCTGATCAGCCTACTACAAACTCAGTCCTCTACTCTTAGAACCATGGCTTTCAAATCTACATCTAACATCCACTGGACATCTGTGAGCATTTCTCAGGGGCCATAAACTCATTTTAATAAAAAGTAACCAAATATACCAGTGTCTGATGTGTCCCTCAAGCCACCCAGGGGAGCTAGAAAGACAAGTTCTAGAATGGCCTGCAGTGGGGATTCACCCACCACAATTAGTCTCCTATAGAGTCTGAGGAGGCAGCTGTCACCTGTAGCTCAGCCCCACCACATTCTACCTGTGGCTGAGATATGGAGGGGGTAAAAAGGGGAAAAGTTTGTTCCATTTTTCCATTTTCCTGGCACTTGGTAATCTCACATTGGGGCTCCTATCTGCTCCCACGCTGAGGCACACACAGGAGATAACTGATATGACAAGTATATCAAAATGTCAATGGTAGAATTAAGCAGTAGGTATATGGGGGTTCACTCTGCAATTCTTTCAGCTTTTCTGTATATTTTTTAATCTTCATAATAATGCTGGGGTGTAGAATTATAGTTTACAATGTATTTTTTTGTTGTTGTTCCTTTTTCTTTTACTATGAACATTTATTGTATCTGACAAAGTGCTGGCATCCCAAAATTTGGGGGAGGAAACCTGGTTCTTTGCTGCAGATAGTTGGAGAAACAATTCTGGAACCCACCAGGAAAACCTAACGTCCAAAGTGTCCACAGTGCCCTCTGCTGCCCAGGGGCCTTGGTGCAACCTTTTGACCTCGCAGTTGACATAAAAACACTTTTGAATACTCATTTGGGGTTGGGGCCTTTTTCTCCACTGGCATCAGGAAGAAAAGAAAGACTTCTGTGTGGGAGATGGACATAGGTTACTGGAGGAGATCGGGACCAGCCATGACCACGGATAAGACCCAGAAAACCTCCTGCCAGGCCTAACAGTGGTTCCCAGATTTGACTGTATGTCAATATCACCTTCGATGGAGGAATATGAAAAATTAAGGACAGGTGATACAACCAAAAGAAAATAATACTTTTTCAGTAACAGATCTCAAAGAAATGGAAATCTGTAATTTGCCTGATAAGAATTCAAAGCAACCATTTAAGAGAGCTCAGTGAGCTATAAGAAAACGCAAAAGGACAATTCAATACACAAACAAATGCAGAGAGAGAGAGATAGAAATTATTTAAAAGAACCAAACAGAAATTCTGGAGCTGAAGAATACAATGAATGCAATAAAAAATGAAATAGAGAGCATCAACAACAGACAAAATTAAGCAGGAGAAAGATTCTGTGAAATAAAAGACAGGATCTATGAAGTTATCCAGTCAGAAAATCAAGAAAAATAAAAAAGAGTGAAGAAAGCCTACGTAAACTACGGGAGACCATTAAGAAAAACAATCTGTACCTTATTGGAGCCCCAGAAGGAGAAAGATGGAACAAACAGGCAGAAAGCATATTTAGAGAAACAATGGCTGAGAACTTGCTAATCCTGAGATTTGGCATCCAAGTTCATGAAGCTAAGCCACACCAAAATTTCAACCCAAAACCATCTTTTCAAGATACATTACGATAGAACAGTCTGAAATCAAAGACAAAGAGATGCTTTTAGAATAGCATGAGGAAAATAATTTCTCACATACAAGGAAACCCCTGTAAAGCTATATCAGTGGATTTCTCAGCAGAAACTTTGCAGGCCAGAAGGGAATGCCGTGATGTAACGTGATGAAAGGAAAAAAACTGCCCACACAGAATACTTTACCTGGCACAACTGTCCTTCAGAAAGGAAGGTAAGATAAAGACTGTCCCAAACAAACAAAAGCTGAGGGATTTCATCACCACTAGACCTGCCTTACAAAAAAATGCTGACAGGAGTTCTTCAAGCTAAAACGAGAGGATACTAATCAGTAACATGAAAACATGAAAATGTACGGCACACTGGTAAAGGTAGATATTCATAATAACAAATCAGAATAACAGAGCAGAATTTATTAACCACTTAATTCTAGTATAAAAGTAAAAGAACAAAAACATTAAAAATAACTATAGCTACCATCATTTGTTAATGGATATATAATGTAAAAAGATGTAAATTGTGACATTAAAAACATAAAACATCAGGGTGGTGGAAGGAAAAGGGTAGAGCTTTTTTTTATACAGTTGGAGTTTAAGCTATTATCAGCTTAAAATAGACTGTTGCAACTATAATATGTTTTACATAAGCCTCATGGTAACCACAAAACAAAAACCTACAGTAGATACACAAATGAGAAGAGAAGAGAATCAAAGCATATCACTATAGAAAATCATCAGTTCACAAAAGAAAACAGCAAGCAAAGAAGAACAAAGGAACTACAAAAGAGCAAGGAAACAATGAGATGGCATTAGTAAGTCCTTATCTATCAACAATTACCTTAAATGTAAACATTACATTTCTCAATCAAAAGGGCTGGAGGGTGGGGGGAATAGAGAGATATTAGTCAAATGGTACAAACTTTTAGTTATAAGGTAAGTAAGTTCTGAGGATCTAACATTTAGCATGGTGATTATAGTTAATAATACTTACTACTACTTGGAAGTTACTAAGAGAATAAATCTTAAGCATATTACCAAAAAATAAATTAATAAAAATAAATTAACTAAGGTAACTATGTGAAGTAATAATTGTATTAATTAACTTGATTGTGGAAATCGTTTCACAATGTATATGTATTTTAAATCACCATGTTATACACATTAAATATATGCAATCTTATTTGTCAATTATGCCTCAATAAAACAAATAAACTGACCAATTACCAACTAATTAGAATGGTTCCCATTCCAAATAGAGGGGCTGGTTGCTCCCAGAATATAATGCTAATAGCAGTTAGTATCTAAGCACTCATTTTTAAATTCTTGACATGAATTACTGGTAGCCCATTCCTCTCTAACAGGCCATGAGCTGTCACTGCTTGATCCCTATTTTATACAGGCAAAACTCAGAGATGTTGTGGGTTCACTTCCAGGCCACCACAATATATCAAGTATCACGATAAAGTGAGACACAAGTTTTTTTGGTTTTCTAGTGCATATAAAAGTTATGCTTATACCATATTATAATCTAGTAAGTGTGCAATAGCATTATGTCTAAAAGCAATGTAATTCCTTGCTTAAACATACTTTATTGCTAAAAAAAATGCTAACAGCCCTCTGAGCCTTCAGTGAGTCATAGTCTTTTTGCTGGTGGAGGGTCCTGCCTCAGTGTTGATAGCTGCTGACTGACCAGCATAGTGTTTACTAAAGGTTAGAATAGATGTGGCAATTTCTTAAAGTAAGACAACAATGAAGTTTGCCTCCTCCATTAATTCTTTTCACTTGAGCACTTAGCGGCCATTGTATGGTTATTAATTGGCCTGATTTCAATGTTGTTGTATCTCAGGGAAAAAGAGGCTCAAGAAGAGAGAGAGAGATATAAAGGAATAGCCAGTTGATGGAGCTGTCAGAATATACACATTTATCTATTAAGTTTGTCGTAGGGGAAGCCAGGACGGCTCAGCAGATTAAGCACTCCCTTTGCAGCTCTGGGGACTGAAGATCGAATCCTGGTTCCATCCTGTGTAGACCCATATGCTGAACTTGCGTGTGCCCCGGTTCATTTCGTGCCGAGGTAAGCTTCCCAGGTGGGAGGCCCCTGGTTTGACTCCCAGCTCGTGGTCGTGTGCCTCTCATGCAGGAGGGCCCCAACCTAGTTCCTGCCCTTCACAGCCCCCGCCCACCTGTGTGGAACAAAAGCATGTTGAAAACTGATGATGTACAACTGTGGAGACTGCTCTGGGCCCTCCCCCTTCTCTCTGTCTCTCTCTGTCTCTGATTCTCTCTATGTAAAAACAATAAAATAAACCTTAAAAAAAAAGTAGTTTCACACACACACACACACACACACAAAGCCCTATGTGTGGGTTTTCCATTACAAATTACAAAAGTACATGCAAGGACATTATCAGTTACAGTAATAGAAACAGAGAGGAAGCAGGCATCAAGGGAAGAGAAATACATTAACTCTCTTTCTCACAGACATATCAAACAAGTTTCCTTTCAAATTCCAAGAAATGTAATGTAATGGTACAGATAACACAAGTACCAAATTCCTGCTCTTGAAGAAAGAGATGGATGAAATATGTCTATCTGAGAAATCACTCCAACTTCAAATTCCCTAGAAATTGCTCCTCTTTACTTCCCTTCATGCAAACGCTTTGCCTTTTGAAATAGAAAGGGAGAATCGAGAGAAGGTCCTCGGGCCCCGCCACCCATGACCGTGAAAGACATCCACGGAGGCCTCTGGCTACTCCAGGCAAGGCTCACAGTGACCAGAACCTTGGTCCCAACACATGATCTCTGCTTTCTCAGGGTGCTCCAGGTGGGCAGACTCTGGCAGGTGTGCCCATACTGACTAAACACACGTGAAACTTCCAGATAAACTCTAAGGCCAATTCATTGCTTTCTACAGGACAGTGGTCTAGCCAGTTGCCTGTACCTGATTCTTGGTTCAGGATACTCCCTCCTGATAGGTTAGTCCACTTAGAAGAACCACTAGTGGGTTAAGGGCTGCTTACTGAAGAGGGGAAGGAGTGGCAAAGTACAGTGTTTCCAAGCTCTTTACTTAGCTGTGGAACTGTTTGTTCTGATGACAACTTACCCTGGAATGGCAGGTATTTGGCC
Organism: Craseonycteris thonglongyai; assembly: GCA_004027555.1. Lineage (NCBI taxonomy): Eukaryota > Metazoa > Chordata > Mammalia > Chiroptera > Craseonycteridae > Craseonycteris > Craseonycteris thonglongyai. The sequence continues at coordinate 23,609 of PVKE010007619.1, forward strand.
CACATGTCTCCACTTTTCCTCCCACGCCTGGGTAGACTTCATTAACTGATCTCCACCCTCCTTCCCACTGAACCCAGACCCAGTGTCAGAATCCTTCCCAACAGAGCAGCCTCCACAGCCAACAAATCTGGATTTCTACGGGCTAATAAATAATAGGGACTCCCACAATGTACAACTTCAAGAGCACTATCCATATTGAGTTCTGTGCTGTGCAATATGGCAGCCCTGTAACCCCACCCCCTTCTTTCCCACCCAAGTTCAGAATCAATGAAGAAACAAGACATAGCAGATAGGCAAGCAGGGATCAAAATGTTATCTTCTCCTAAAGAGAGGCTTATAGGCAGAAGAGGCTTCCCATCTGTGGGCAAAAGCCTGCTCACACTTTGTCCCTGGATCAGAGTTTCCCATCTAGTCACAGGCAGTGTTGGAAAACCACCGAAGATTCTGAATCACTGAGCTGACAGCCCACCAATAAAGCAAACCAGAACACACCCTCATTGCAGACAGCAGACCCGATGACAGGAACTGAGTTGGAGGCTGAGCTGCACACATGAAGTTCGTTCTCCTGAATCACCCCTCAGAGAAACCTCTCCTCTCTGAACGAGTAAGGGAGACCCCCAAGAACCAGCAGCGTTTCTTCGGTATTGTGGTCCTCATACTCTATAGAGTGGAGTGTGTGCTAAGACACCCCTGCCCCCAACCTATGAGTAAGTAGGTCTGGAGTGGCCCCTGAACTTGGCATCGCTAGCCAGTTCCCAGATGCCGCCGCTGCTGGTCTGGGGACCACACTTCCGGAACTGAGGCTGTCATGGAAGCCCCCTCCTCTGTTTGAGATTTTACTCCAATCGACTATCAACAGATCAGGGTGAGCTCATAAAACAGCACAGACCGGCCACACCTGGCTCCCAAAGAGTTCGTTTGCTCAACACCAGATGAAGCCAACTTTTAAGAGTTTTCATACTGTAGGTCTTCCCAAGGCCTTCATAAAGCTTATGTACACACGATTCTTTAGGCGGAACCTACAGCATTCAGCATTTCCCGAACTTCGTTGACCATAGAATACTCTTTAAAGTTCTACTCTTTTCAGTGGAGGGGACGCAGAGCACACCCAAGGGGCTTATGTTCCACTGACCATACTTCGGGAAACATAAGGGTGGCCTAGAACTTCCTTCGGTTGCATCTCAGGCCTGGGTGTGTCCTCACCAACATGGTTGTTCCTCCTGCTTCCACATTAATTCTTCCATGCAATCAGCACAGATAGGTTTCATCCTCACTGTGCCCGAAACACCAAGTTTGGCACTAGGATGCCAGGATGATCTGGACTTCAGTGGCTGATGTGAGGGGCTAGGGAGGGACCCTGGTAATGTGATGAGGACCATCGCACCAGAGCAGCCGCACAAGTCCTGCAGGGCGCGACCAGGAGGAGCCCCTCTGCTGAGCAAGAAGGGGTGAGGAAGGGCACGGGGAGCTCAGAGAACTCCTGCAGGAGGGGCACCTGAGCAGAGCCGCAGTGCGGGAGCCACTTGGCCCACGGGTTCCAGGCTGAGGGAAGAGTGTGCCCAGAACTGAATGGGAAGAGAGAGCGCCCAGGAGGCTGGAGCGCTGGTGCTGTGTGGGGTGGTGGGTAACATGGCTGGAAGGCTGAGCAAGTTCTAAACTGCTAGTGGCACCTCCACAGGTTTCTGAGGAGTCTCCTAAAGTGGATCATTCCTGTAGGGGGCTCCCCTCATCCTATTTATATTGGTTTTTAGATGGTTTAGTCCCAGAAGGCTCTACAGGAGGCATCCTTCTCTTGATGTCCCCTGGCGTCCAGGGGACAGGCCAGCAGGGGTGACTATCATGGTCTTTGTGTTCCCTGCTACATGGGATTGACTGGGATGAGGATTCCCACATTTCATGTGTCCCTCAAGGGACAGTGACCATGGGTAGAATGGACCAGAACACAGGGCATACCTTTGCAGCACACCCTTCTTTGGGTTGCACCATGTGGTGGCCAGACATCACGTGACAGCACCTGTGTGTGGGAGGAGGGAGAGCATCATGGCTCATGCCTAGACACTAGCCAGATGTTGACATGAGCCTGCTCTCTGTCTCCTCACTGGCTAGCTGATGACAAGGGGGAAAAGACAATGAGAAGAATTTTATAGAACCTGTGGGTTCTCTTTATAGCCTTGACCTCAAAGAGCATCTGATGCACATGTTTTCACAGGTTTGTTTGTTGTTGTTTTTTCCTTGTTTGTTTGTCCAAATAGACTTGGAAATTCTATTTCACAGCACATTTTGCCTGTTTTGATTTTCCAAAGCAGATTTAGCAGTTACATTTCACAGCACATCAGAGATATAAACAGCTTTAGTGAACTTCATGCAAACAGCCAGCTCTCTCTTAGGTCCAAATAATGCAGCTTCACTTGGAATTCCGTTAGTCCCAGTGGACAGGGAGGGACGTCTTTTTGTGCCATTCCTGCATTATTACTTGGATAAAAATGACACATCCCAAGGCTTGAGTCTGGTATCAATTTGAAAGTTAATCTAACACTAACTTTTATTTATGAGAGATTTGATAGAGTTTAGCTTTCTAGAATCAATTGACCAAATGGACTTGGTTTGAAATTGGCACCTTTCTTTCTTGTCTATTGTCCAGTCAGCACTTTAGGGAGAGAGAGAGAGGAGGGAAGTACCCGGACAGACAAGATGAAGGCCCTCGTTTTAAATACATGGCACAGCTTTATTACTTCCCATGGTGGGCTCTGTAATAACCTTCAGAGGTCAGAGCTTTTAGGGATTCACATTGTGTGTGTCATATATCACCCCCAAAGCCATTTTGGCCTCACAGATGATTGCAGAATGATGATTGTATTGATCAATCTATTTTCTATTTTCAAATCAGTGTAGCTGAAATTGAGAAAATGCATCCTTTTAGTGAGGAGTAGATTTATGGTGATATCTCTCTTCAGCCAAAGCAAGGGTAACACTACAAAGACCGGTGGTCACGTGGAGTGAGATGGTTATATGACTCCTCTATGGCTCTCAGAGGGTTTATGGTGGCCAGCTTCCCAGACTGGTGCATATCTCAGTCCACATCTGGTGGTAGGAAGTTTATGGAGAGTCTGGATTTTGTATTTATAAAGCTTCCATTACCTGTTTTAACTGGGTGTTAACTTGATAAAGAACTTCACTGATAGTTAGGATTGTCTTTTTCTCACTTTTATGAACTGCTAAAAATGTTTGCAAGAGTCCAAACGTAGAAGATGTTTTTCTTTCTTTCCTTTCTTCCTTCCTTTGTTTTTTCCCCCTTTTTAAATTATGGGACCAGATTTTTGTGTTCGTGTTTTGTATTTTTTTTCAATTGCTATAAAATGTCTAATACATTTTAAAATTCTTTAGCAGAAAGAGCAGAGGACTAGCAGTGACAAAACAGATCAACTCTTTGTTACTGTACAAGTGCTACCCAAGCTCCAGATCTATCCCAAACAAGCCTGTATTAGTTTCAGCAAATCATTTAACCTCTTTGAGATTGAATCCTTATTTTAAAAGTGAAGATAATAACAATCTACTCTACCTGCCTCACAAGATTGTTGTGAGGATTCACTGACATGATCTATGTGAATGCCTTTTGTAAAGTAGTAGTTATATTACGGTCTCAAGCAACCCAGCCAAACATTAACTAGAAATTACTCCCTTTAGGTACGTTTATGCTACAGGATTGTCACAAACTAATTCTATCTGATCACATATATTCCCCTATTCGTCGATATCTTTAATAACTGTTTGTTCCTCCATTATCTCATTCATGTATTCAACTCTTGTCCCAAGGCCAGAAAATGCCAGTTACTCAGTTTGACCGCCAGAGGGAGCAAAACCTTTTTTGTTTCCTTTTTCTCAAATCGAGAGAGTTAATTGTTGAGCCATTAGACAGCACTCTAGGATTATGGTAACTACTGGAGCATAAGTAAATATGTAGAATTACAAATAAACTGATAATCTATGGTCAGTATCTCTTAGAAAAATATCTCAGGAGAGAACAGAAAATGTACCTTTTCTTAACTAATTCAAACTAAATTAAAAGAAATTTGTCTATCTGTATGTGAAATATATATGTATGTGTGTGTGTGTGTGTGTGTGTGTGTGTGTGTGTATGTATACACATACATATATATAGAGAGAGAGAGGGGGGGGAGAGAGAGAGAGAGAGAGAGAGAGAGAGAAATAGACTGATATTTCTTAATTCTGTCCACTGAGAAGACCTAAAAGCAATGACACCCCAACAGCAACAAACACACCTAGCACCCATATCTTGGTTTCTAAATACCACTCTCCTACAAAAGGAGGCAAGATTACTTGGAGAAATGGTTGATTCCAGGGCTAGAGCACCTAAAATGTAACATGAGCTTAAAACCTCTTATGGTAGCATAAAAGATGGAAGCGTTTCAAAAAATTATGAGTGCATATCTAAAAAACACAAGAGTCAACTTGAAGGAGCTCCTAATGGCCAAAGCTGGGAGCATCTGAGCAATAAAATATGTAATAATAGTAACAAAATAAAATAATCATAAATCCAACTGACATAATAAACAAATTAATTAATTAACAATAGAGGAGAAGAAATAGCTCTTCTTACAATATAATTCTAATTTAAAAATGCAGAAGAAATAATGGAAATAGAAAATCACCATTGGACAAAAACCACAATAATACTACTGGCAAGAACCATCAATGATGGATAAAATGAGTGGGTAAAAATTTGATAAGAAACAAGGTATCTCCCCATAAGATACTTATTAGTATTAACTATAAAGGGGAAAATTGTAGTTTTATGGTAGAGAAATTTGGGTACCACATTTACCAAGAGATCAAAGATATCATCAGTTGTAAGACATATCAACATTCTGTGCCTCCTAATATGAGGCACTAAGAAGGACTCAACATCACAGCTGTGGTATTTTTGCTAAACATACATAACCTGGGTCTAACTCTTAAGGGATTAATCCAAATTGAAGGACATTGTGAAAAATAACTGGCTAGTATTCTTCAAAGACTGAGAAACTGTTACACTTGGATATTAAGGAAACATGACAACTAACTGTAATGTCAGATTCTAGATTAGACCAGAAAAAGGACATTAATGGGAAAACTGGTAAAATTAAAATAAAGTCTGTAGATTATTTAATAGTTTTGATTAAACAGTAACTAGTATTAACTAGTAACTGGCATTAACTTCCTTGTTTTGATCACTGAATTGTGATTAACTAAGGTGTTAATATTAGAGGAAGCTGAACTCATTTCAAAATTAAAAGATTAAAAACTGGGTTGAAATTAAGAATTAGGAAATACTTAAATAGCACTTACCATATGCCTGGAACTGTTCTAAGTATTTTGAATATATTATCTTATTTAACCTTTGCCATGATTATGGGGGGAAATGTATTACCTCTATTTTTTGCATGAAGAGATTGAGGCAAGAAAAAGTTCATTGCCCAAGGTCACACACCTTGTAAGTAGTAGGGGTAGGATCTAGTCCTAAGTGTCTGGCTGTGGAGTCCTTGATGTTAACATAACATTGGGCTGCACTTCATGTGAGCGCCATACTCATACACTTACCTCTTCAGTAAAGAAATATTTGCTGAGATAAAAACTGGTGTGCTGAACCCACAGTCTGCAAAGTTATACAGGACACGTTTTTTTCAAGGAGATTCTAGTCAGGCAAGGAGACAGGGCATGATTACCAATAGCAGCAGCAACCATTTCCTAAGCTCCTATTGTGGAGAGAATATTTCATCTTTCATGGTCAAAATAAAAATGAGTCTCAGAGAGATTTAATGACTTGTCAAGGTCACACAATTAGTAAGCGGCAGAACCAAGATTTAAATGCATGTCTGAACTCATTTATTCAACAAATATTTACTGAGCACTGCTGTACACTAAGTAGTATGCTGAGTGGTTGGAATGCAACAAAGACTAGGCAGACAAAGGACCTGCCCCTCAAGGAGCCCCCAAACCTGTGTTCTTTGCACAAGTTTTGATAGTCTAGCTAGCATCTTACATGTCAATTCTGACCTTTAACTTCTTAGTACTTAGCTCCCACCCATCCATACAACATTTTTCATTGACCTGGCTTTTTAATATTAGAGATGTCCACAGAAACCAACAGACCCACAATTTATTCCTTAAAATACAGCTTGCTGGCAGCCGTGCCACTCGTTAAAGTGCGGAGTCTTGCTTACCAGAGCCACTAACTGGAGCTTATTCAGCTGAGTCTAATCACCTTAATTTTATTTCCTATAACTGGCTTTCTCACCAAGTGCCTGGCTCATTCCTCCAATCCACGGGGATGTGTGCACAGAGATTCAAGATGGCCTCCTTGAGCTTTGGGGTTGGTCTTGGCCAATCAGAAAGCGAGAGGAACAAAATCTGGCCTTCTAGGTGAGAGTCTATTTCTAACCATTCTATCTGCCTTCTCCCCATCTATGATAAAGATTATTGATCCCGGAACATTGAGTTCTGTAGGCAACAAAAGCCACCAGCCTACAAGGGCTGTCTGGAAAGTATCCAGCCATGCAATGTGAAAAATAGAGGCATTTATGGTTTAGCATATGGGTCCGCATGGGCCGGGGCCAGGATTCAATTCTCAGTCCCCAGAACTGCAAAGAGAGCACTTCACCTATTGAGCCATCCCGGCTTCCCCCATTTTTTAAATTATAAATTCTTTCTTCAGCTACATGTACATTAGGCTTTTACTTAATTTACCTTGGGTAACATTTTAACATTTCTGAGTAATTTGATTGTTGTTGTTGTTTTTATGTCTATAATACCCTCCTAAATATCCTGAAAATAATTGCTATAGTTCTCTTTCAGTTCTATTCTTGATCTATCTTGCTTTTGTTTTATTGCTAATAATATTTGAGGCTAACATCATCACTTTTGTCCTCCCAAAACTAGGATGACTAGATGTACCATTTGAAATGGGACAGAAAACAACGTCACTGTCCCATTCCAAATGGTGTGCATGGTCAGCCTACTCACACCTAGAATTAGCCCAATGAGACTATACTGACCAGACGTACCATTCGAAATGGGACAGTACCATTGTCTTCTGTTCCACTTAAAACAATCAGCCTACCCCAAACACATAAATTCCAGTTCAAAGCCATTGAGTATTTCCTGAGGTTTTATTAGGAAACAGGAAAGGTATTGCATTGGAGATTGAGCAATAGAATTTTCTAGAAGTCTCTTACAAACATCTCATAAGTTTCTTTTCCCCTAGTGGATGCCCATTCTGTGGGCCCCAAATACACACACACAGAGAATACAGAGACACACACTTTTTTGTCATCCTAGGTTGTTTTTCTCTTTGGCTTTATTCTCTGTGTCGATGTCCATACTAGGAACTGCACCTTCTCTCCACACTGAGCACACACACACACAAATGTTCTTATTTAAGGACTTGTTTTCTCCAATGGACCAGCCAACCATTCTGAACAATAGGGTAGTGTGGGGGGGGGGGAGTGTCAAAGTGAAGACAAAGCCTGTGGAGTGTGTCCCTAGCAGCCCTCTGTTTCCCTGACCAGCAAAACCTCTGTTGCTGATGTGTGTGACTATTCACTCTATGTTTGCCCAGGCTTGGGAAAGTCAGCCTTACCTATACAGGAGCTTTTTCTTTGAACTGCTTTAGAATTCTTTCTTTCTTCCTCCCTTTCTCTCTCTCTTTCTCTCTCTCTCTCTCTCTCTCTCTCTCTCTCTCTCTCTCTCTTTCTCCTCTGCCACTAATTTTAATTCATCTTCATTACTGCCTAGATATTCAATTTCTGGTGGCACTCATTTCTGTCTCTCAGCACTATTTATACTTTCCCCTCCTGTGATTTCAAAGGGATTTTGAAAGAGAAGTAACTTTGAACTCCGCCTATCATCTTGAACTTGGAGTCTGAGTCCAAGTTTCTATACAAACTTACCTCAACTAGTTTTACCTTTTTCTTTCTATCCCGTTCAAAGCATTTACATTATTCCCAGAATTTTGCCTTTATTACTACTCCTTTATGTTTACTGGCATATTACTAAAAAATAGATTTTCACCTGTGCCAGCTATTCCTTTGACATGCTGATCTGCATAAAACCATAGTTGGTCATTCTGCAAACACTTACTGTAGACCTATGTTACAGGCAGCTTGTTTAGCTCTAAGAGATAGCTATAACCAAACACACAGTTCATCCATTAATAAATAAAAAGAAAACCTTGCATAATATACCATATTTATTCCTTGAAGAACATTAGAGACATCTAAAGCATTTTTCAAGGTAAAGGCCACTATAAATCTACATCACATATGAAGACCATACCTGCAGCAAAACGAGAACTGTTGCAGTTGTCTAGGTAGAAACTGTTATGAAAATGTTAAAAACCAAATATTGGCGTAATTGATAGATATCAATAAAATTTTTCCCCTGGACAAAGAAAAAAATACTAAGGCTATCTCAACCTTGGGGATGGTCCCAAAGACCAGAACCTACCTGAGCCTTGGCAGGTAGAAGAAACAGGAAGCACATTCTTGTTTGTTTGTTTGTTTGTTTTAGTTTATTGGGGTGATAATAATTGATATCACCAGCACTTGTTATCCCTTGTCTTGTTGATTATAGCCATTCTAACAGGGGTAAGATGGTATCTCATTGTGGTTTTAATTTGCATTTTCCTAATTGCTAGTGATGTTGAGCATTTTTTCATTTATCTGTTGGCTGTTTGTATGTCTTCAGGAGAGAAGTGCCAATTTAGGTCTTCTGCCCATTTTTTAATTGGATCGTGTGTTTTTTTGTTGTTGAGTTGTCTGAATTCTTTATATATTTTAGATATTAGCTCCTTATCAGAGGCGTTGTTTGCAAATATTTTCTCCCATTCGGTTGGTTTCCTTTTTACTTTGTTGATGGTGTCCTTTGCTGTGCAGAAGCTTTTTAGTTTGATATGGTCCTATTCATTTATTTTTGCTTTTACTGATCCTTTATACAGAAAACCCCAAAGACTACCAGAAAACTGTTAGAAATAATAAATGAATACAGTAAAGTTGCAGGATACAAAATCAATGTACAAAAATCCACAGCTTTTTTATACACAAACAATGAAACTTCAGAAAAAGAAATGAGAAAAATGATACCATTTGTGATCAAAACAAAAATAAAATGCTTAGGAATAAACCTAACAAAGAACGTGAAGGACTTATACATGGAAAACTATAAGACACTATTAAAAGAAATTGAAGAAGATACAAAGAAATGGAAGGATATTCCATGTTCATGGATTGGAAGCATCAACATAGTTAAAATGGCCATATTACCTAAAGCAATATACAGAGTTAATGCAATTCTCATCAAAGTCCCACAGACATTCTTTCAAGGAAGCATGTTCTTTATCTTGGATTTTAATTGATTATTTCAGAACAAAGAGTCAATAGTTGCCACTGACATCAAAGATGGCCTAATTTGTGGGAAGTTGTCCTGAGGTTCCTGGACAGAGGAGTCTAAAACTCTGGAGACCCTTTAAAGGTTAGGAGAACAATTATGTCTTAGTGGCATTACCATCTCTGTTTGGTCAGAGGGCAACAGTCACTTGAAGGAAGTTCAAGTTTGGCAGAACATCTTGGGTAGCAGTAAGAAGGGGGCAGTAAGGAGAACAACCAGAGAAAGAGAAAACCTTTTAAACTACAAGTATCCTATTTAACATTTCAAAGGCTTCTATCCTGACAGCAATATCCTTCAGACATGAAGTGAAACAATTGAGAACCCTGAGGTTTCAATTTCTTGCACATTTAGAATTGATGTCAAGAAAAGGGATTCTTGGTCATCCATCATTTAACCTTATTGGACCCATCTTTTCCTATCTCTTAAAAGCTTGTGGTTGGGATTACTACATTGTCATTTGCCAAAACCTTAATTATTTTACATGAACCTTGGCAATGAAATGCAAAGAAAGGGAAAAGACTAGAGATGTTTGGCCTGAAAATCAAATAGAAAATGTGTACAACTAAGTTCATTGGTATGGCATCCCCCAAAGTGAATTTATGCATAGTTTCAGCCATGGGCTTTGGTGAAACCCAACTAAACTTGCAATTAATTATCTAATGCAATTCCACGTACACAGGATGGATCATGGTGACTTCAATAAGACCGAATTAGGCTCCCTATGTGATGTAAGAAAGAATGCCGTCATGACTGAAATAGAACCAATATGGACTTCATGTCATCTGTACACATACAGAACTAACCGGACAATTGTAATTCCAGAAATCAGGGCACAAGATAATGACCCCAAATGGAATAGAAGACCCAACTGTAATTCCAGAAATCAGGGCACAAGATAATGACCTCAAATGGAATAGAAGACCCAACTGTAATTCCAGAAATCAGGGCACAAGATAATGACCCCAAATGGAATAGAAGACCCAGCACTAAAACAAACAACAAAACTCTACTCTGAAGGAAACAATAGGGTGAGGATAGTTGTGCAGACCTGAAGAAGTCTAGGCATGATTCCTTCATCTTCCTTCTGGTTAACAAAGGATAGAACGTAGAAAGCTTTAGAGCTGAAATTTCAAGTTTCTCTGCTTAAAGGTGATATAAAATTGTCAACTTTCCTAAAAAAGACAATTTTATTTTGTTTTCAATAAAAGGCAGGCATTTTAAATATAAAATTATTCATCTTTAGTATTTTGCCCAAGGGTGGGGAGTAGGAGGGATTGAACCTTGATGCAGGGAGTAAGAATCAATAGGCATCAAATTCCACTTTACTTCAGAAAGCATTCACTTTGGTATTCTAACAGCCAGTGACTTAAAATCCCTCTTGGCCTCTATGATTGCAGTTCACTCAATCGTGATTTGTTGAGTATCTGCTGTGCACTAGGTACTGTGCTAGATGCAAGACAGTCAAAACAGACCAGGTCTTGGTCCTTGGCTTCTATTCACAAATGCAACTTCTTTATCATCAGCATTCATTGCCTTAGAGTAGATGCAGGCAAGAGAAACCCCTGCTCAGGCAGTTGCTGTAGGTGGCCTGGCTCTGGCTCTGGCTCCTCTCCAGCCTCACCCCTACAAACAGGGCAAGGAGCTCACAACTCCCTATTTAGGCCTCATTTCAGGTGCTTGGAACTCCAGAATTCCCTGCCCAAATGATGAAATCCCAGGTTCAGAGTGGCCACAGGGCAGCTGTATGCTGAAGGTATGGAAAGAATATTTATGTGTGGCCTGGAATGTCCACACACGTGCATTCAAAGCCTTCTGTGGTGGGACATGGGAAGGAAAGGTGAGTGGGTCCTGTCTGGAGACCACCCTCCCTGTGCCACCTTGACTCAGCAGAGGACCCCCAAAGCCCCAAAACTACATTCCAGGCTGGCCTTCCACGTCATTATGAAGTTAGATTTGTCAAGGTAGGAGGACAGACATATTTTATTTAACAGTTTGTTGGTTTGATTTACAACTTTTAAATATTTAGACACATGGTATATAAGCCCGGCAAACATGAGGGGAAGGTTAGACTTTCAAAGCAGTGGGAGGCTGAGTGATGACACCACCATTCTTTGTACACCTGGGGTTTCACCCATGTCCATCAAAGGGCCGCTGTGGATTGAATGCACAGCAAAGAATGCTTGTTCTCTACACTGTCTACTCCCTACTCTGGTCACTATTTGCAGAGGGTAGCTTCAGCCTTCAGCCACGGATTCCTCATATCAGATAGAGACAGTGGGCTACATTTTGTAGCCCATTTTCCTTGCATGCTGGTTGACCTTGCCAGGTCAAAGTTCAGCAGCACCCGCACCCCCACTCCCACCCCCATGCCAGAGCAAGGCATTCCCTCCCCACCCATAGCTGAGCAGCACATTAAATACTGCTGTACCACATAAAGCTGAGATGCTCCTTCCCCCAAGGCACATTATACTTAGAGCCACGGTTCTGGGCAGGAACAGCACAGTGGGGTTAGACCTAAGACTAACATGGGCATACTTTCTCCCAGTGGTACGGGATTTGGCATCATGCCTGCATAGGAATCTTGGCCACTTACTACCCAGGTAACTTTGGACAAGTTACTTAGCCCCATCTGAGTCTATTTTCCAACTGAACATGAGAAATAGGATATTGAGTGGGAAGGAGTATAAAGCAAAAATCAAGAGACTGGCTCATGGTAGATGCTCAAAGGTTACACTGCCCTTTACGCATCATCCCCCCATCTCTGATGTGTGTCCTCATACTTAATCTCTTTCCTTACCTGTCTGCCACCGGTGCAATGGGCCCTCCTCCACCCCCTTGCACACTCACTCCCACCCCCCAGACGTACACATGTACATCTCTGCAGGATTGGCAGTATTCTATCCCTTGAACTGCTGGCAAGGTCCGAAGTCTCAGCCCACCCCAACAGCAAGCATCCTGACCCATGTGCTCATCAGCCTTCAACAGCTGAGTGAAACCCCACTTGAAGAGAGAAAAGCGCTGCAGTGTTGTGGGCCTGCTATCCCTGGAACAACAAACAGAAATATGTGGGAAATGAAGAACGTTCCCTGAAAGCTACTACCCCAACCACGGGAAGGGGCAGACAACACTGAGCCACATAGTCCAGGGGTGCAGACCATGGACTCCGGAATCAAACCGGCTGGGGCTTAGCTCAGCCACTTGCTTGGGGTCTGCATTTGGGCAACTTAATGTCTCTGATCACTAATTTCTTCTCCTGTAAAAAAAAAAAAAAAAAAAAAAAAGAGGGTGGGGGGATCAGAGGGGATTTAAATGACCTCAAATAAGCCTTTAGCTCAGTTTCCAGCAGCCAGTGAGCACTTGAAGAAAGCTGTTTTATTATAATGATAGTGATAGTATTGATAACTCTCATTATATCATACATGTGTTTAGAGGATGCCGCCTAATTGGGGAAGCTTAATTCTCCCCAGAGAGGGCAAGAGGTAGAAATGAAGTAAAACAGTGTCAGAAATTGGGCCTGGAGGATAGAGACTTTTGCCAGGTGGCCGGGGAGAAGGTGAGGGCCTTGCAGGCATAGGAAGTTTAATGCTGTGACAATGGAAGTGGTGTCATGTAGGCCCAGAGTTCTTTGAATGTGGTAGATGAGGTAGATTGGGAAGAGTTTGGGTTGGCAATGCCGTGCTAAGAAGGTAGCAGAATAAATTACCTTGTGATAAGATGCTTGCTACTATTTGCTAGAAAAGAGGCAGGCAGTGATACCGACTGAAGGGAAGGCCAAGCTTTCATATGCTAAACACACTGAGGCAAACCGTGGAAAGCACTTTGTCATAATCAATATTGTTGTCACCTGGTGGCCAACACGAGAATAATCCCTAAACAACAAGCTGTCTTCAGTTTGGTTAGGGCTACATAGAAGCCAAGGAAGTCAACAGTTAATTCTGACTCAAAAGACCCACTTGTTTGCAAGAAAATACATCTCCAAATTTTCAACTTAAAAAAGAATTTAAGGCCTCAGTGGGTTATAGGAGATTCAACATGTGTAAGCACAAATGTGTAATGTACAAGTGCTTTTCAAAAAAAAAAAAGTTGGAAGAATTTCCCAAAAAGGCCTTTGGTAGAGGGAGGTTAGGTTCCCCCCCACCTCCCTCACCCCTCTTTTTCTATTTTGCAGCTGCAGCAGAATAAGTTTAAAAAAAAAAAAGACACTCTGGCCAGCCAACTTCCTTTCCAAACATTTGGTCCTGAGTAGCTCCTGCAAATAATAGTCAAGTGTAATAGACGTGTAGGAATGTGGCAATCCATTTGCTTTATTTCTCCAAAATTATTGCTGATTGCAGGTTGGGGGAGGGGATGCCTGGAAGAAATTGGCCGCTCCATTTCATTAAGTCTCATTTGGTCTAGAAATGCATTTGCAGGACATTCTCCCTTTCTCTGCTAAGCAGTTCATTCAGGTCCTTCCTCTCACCCTGAAGGTTTGATGTGTAGAGGAAATACTCAGGGGCATATTTCTGCTCTTTCCTAACAACAATAGTATGTCATGGACAGGAGGCTAGGAGATCTTCACCTAGAATGTAATCGAAGATTAGCCGGAGGTGGGCCTAGTACCTTCATTATTTTTAAGCAGTTTCTATGAGTGATTCAGAAATTAACCAGGAGTGTGCTGATACTCTGTATAATGTACACATTTAAAAAGTAATGAAATAAGATTTATATTATTGATATACCAGGATGTCTAAAATATACACCAAAAAAAGTGCTGAAATATATGTATAGTGTGCTCCTGATTTTAAGACTCATAAGGGAAACACCAAACGCTGTCTGTATTCTTGGATAGGATGTAAAAGATGTTTAGAAAGATACAAAGTATATTATATACTAACCACTTCACTGTGGTTATTATTCTAGGGGGTGAATAAGAAAGAGGAGAAAGGAAAGAGAATTGCTTTTACATTTTTTACACTGAGAAGTATCCTTTTGGAGTTAAAAACAAAAAGACAAATAGAATGGAGTGAGAAAAAAAAGTGGTACAAGATAGTTTATTGTATTTTCATTTAGTTTTGGGGAATTCTTTATGAAGTACCTCTAAGTATCAAACATACAATTCATGGTATCATCCCCCTACCATCTATACTATCATCCCATAGTTAAAATGGTTGCGGGTGAACAAGTAGGAAGAGATCTGAAGTATCTTGGACTGTACCTCTCAGTTCCTTTCATGTTTCATCAGAATTGTTTCTCTGAGCCAATGATCTCCTCAGTGCTTTTTAGTGAATCCGCCTGCTCGTTGGGGCCAGGTGCTTCGAGGCCATGGGAGCTTGCATAGAGTGATTACTGTTCCTCCCAGGGTACTAAGCAGTCCATCAGCAGAGGTGGACTGAAGAGTTTGCAGTTAGTATCTGTAGATCTCCAGGACTTAGGCACCTATAATGAAGCAGGTCATGAGTCTGGTATCATTCAAGTCTATGACATCACCCAGGAGCTGAGAAGAGTGAGCTGAAGGTCTTTTATTCTTTGCAGCCTACTCTGCCAGTTGAAACAAACGAACAGTAAAATAAGGTATTGGAGGATTTCTGGTCAAGATGGCGAAGTAGGTAAATGTTATGGTTACCTCCTCTCATGACCACATCAAAACTACAACTAAACTACAGACCAACCATCATGGAGAATCCTATGAAGTCTAGCTAAACCAAGGTCCTACCTCTAAGCACATATAGTAGAAGCCACCTCAAAACTGGTAGGAGAGGCAGAGATGTGGAATGGGCTGATTCCACACCCATGTGTGCCAGTTAAAAATCAGGAGGCATATCTTGGCTTGCAGCAGAGGTTGCCTATGGAGAAACAAGGGGCCCCAGTCCCACACTAGGCTCTCCAGCCCAGGGTTTCAGTGCCAGGAAGAGAAGTCTCCATAACTGTGAAAAACCAGTGGAGTGAGATGAGGATGGCTTCAGTTCCAGGAACTCCCTTTAAAGAGTCCATGCACAGACTTACTTGCTAATGGACTCACTCACTCTGAGCTCCAGTGCTGGGGCAGCAGCTCAAAAGGAGCCAGGGGCATGTGGGGAGGAACTGTATTGTCTAGCTACAGGCTAGAGTGCTGGTAGAATCTGTTGTTTCTTTGTTGAGTTCTCCTCCCACCTGACTTGCAGGCACAGGTGGATGTCATAGCTGAGTCTCCATCAACCTGGCTAACACTTTTCATTCACCCTGCCCCATGCTTCCCAAAGACCCCACGCCACCCAACTTTTGGGACACCCTCAAGCCATTCACAGTAACTTTTCTGTGCAAATGATCAGTCTTGGCTCATGCTGTGGATTTTTCTAAAATCTCTGAAATGTTCACAAAACCTAAACAAGCAGGATCTGGCCTCAGTATGCCCCATAATTCTTTCTGCCAGCCTCAAGCCTAGGATTAGTGACAGCCAGCCTCAGTTCATGGCTTGGCCTCTTGAGGTTACCTCCAATTCCATCAAGGGTGGTGGCCTTCTGTGAATTGCTTTGTGGATCATGCTAGGTGGCCCTGCGCAGGGAACAGACCATGACTACACTTGGCCTGTGGCAGGGTTCTTCCCAGTAAGCCCTGGAGCCTGCACGTCCAGTGGCCACTTTTATACTGAACCCAAGCATCACCCAGCTGCCTGGTAGGCACCAGAACCATGCTAAAGCAAACCCTGCTTTGTAGGGGTAGCCCCTGCACAGCAGCTTCTCCACTGTAGTCACAGCCAGTCCTCACAAGCAATCAGCCCAAGACCAATCCCTCCCACTGACGTGAAAATAGCAACCAAGGTTCAACTACAACAGGAGGGTACACACAACCCACACAAGGAACATACCTGGAGTTCCAAGCTCAGGTGATAAGGGAGACTGCCAGTGGGCCCCATAGCACACCTACTAAATAAGGCCACTGCACTAAGACTGGGAGACATAGTAGCCCTACTTAATACGTAGAAATAAACATAGGGATGCAGCCAATGTGTGCTGACAAAGAAACACATTCCACATAAAAGAATAGAACAAAGCTACAGAAAAACAACTAAACAAAACAGTAACAAGTAATCTACCAGATGCAGAGTTCAGAACATTGGTTATAAGGAAGCTCAATAATCTCTGGGAGAACTTCAACCAAGAGATAGGAAATATAAAAATAGAGATAGAAAACAAAGAACCAGTTAGAAAGGAAAAATACCATAATGGAAATGAAGAATATAACAGAGGGAACCAATAGTAGATTAGATGAAGCAGAGGATTGAACCAGTGATTTAGATAATAAGGTAGCAGAAAACACCCAATCAGAGCAGAAAACATAAAAAAGAATCCAAAACACTGAGGATAATTTAAGGTCCCTCTGTGAAAACATCAAGCATATCGGCATTTGCATCACAAGGGTACCAAAAAGAGAAGAGAGAAAGCAAAGGATTGAGAACCTATTTGAAGAAATAATTATGGAAAATTTTCCTAACCTGGTGAAGGTCATAGGCATACAAGCCCAGGAAGCGAAGAGTGTCCCAAACAAACTAAACCCAAAGAGGTTCACACCAAGACAAATCACAATCAAAATGACAAAGATTAAAGAGAATGAAAGAATCTTAAAAGTTGCAAGAGAAACGCAGTTAGTTACCTAGAAGGGGGTTCTCATAAGACTGTCAGCTGATTTCTCAATGGAAACTTTGCAGGCTAGAAGGGATTGGCACGAAATACTCGAAGTGATGAAAACTGAGGACCTACAACCAAGATTGCTCCACCCAGCAAATCTATCATTTAGAATCAAAGAACAGATAAACAGCTTATTAGACAAGAAAAAACTAAATGAATTCCTCACCACCAGACCAGTATTCTTAACCAAACAAGAAATCTTAAAGGGGCTATTTAAATATAAATAAATAAATCAATATCAAAAATGTAAATAATAAAATGTCAACAACTATATATCTATCAACAATTACTTTAAATGTAAATGGACTAAACACTCCAATCAAAAGATAGGGTGGGGGAAGCTGGGATGGCTCAGTGGGTTAAGCGCTCACTTTGCAGCGCCGGGGACCAGGGATCGAATCCTGGCCCCGGCCCGTGCGGAACCATATGCTGAACTGGGAGCTCCCCCAGCTCAGTCCTCTCTCTGTCTCTGTCTCTGTATCTCTCTCTCTCTCTGTCAAAAAACAATAAAAATAAATAAATAAATATTAAAAAAAAAAAAAAAGATAGGGTGGCTGAATAGAAACAAGACCCTTACCTATGCTGCCTACAAGAGACTTACTTCAGATTGAAAGACACACACAGACTCAAAGAAAAGGGATAGAAAAAATATTTCATATAAATGGAAACAAAGAAAACCTGGGGTAGCAGTATTTATACCAGACAAAACAGACTTTAAACCAAGCTAAAACAAGAGACAAAGAAGGATCCAGTAGTCTCACTTCTGGGTATTTATTTGAAGAAACCCAAAATGCTACTCTGAGGGGACATGTGCATCCCTATGTTCATTGCAGTGTTGTTTACAATGGTCAAGGTGCAGAGGCAGCCAGGGTGTTTGCTCATCAATGGATGAATGGATAAAGAGGAGGCACATATGTACAGTGGAATATTTCTCGACCATGAATGGGCGTGGGTTCTTGACATTTGCGGTGGCATGGATGGACCTAGAGGGCGTTGTGCTGACTGGAGTATGTCAGAGAAAGACAGATGCAATGCAATTTCACTTGTATGTGGAATCTAAACACAAAATAAACAAGCAAAACAGAAACAAACTCGATACAGAGAACATTTTGATGCTTGCCAGATGGGAGAGGTGTTAGGAGGGTGGGTGACAAAGGGAAAGGAAGTAAGAAGTACAAACTGGTTGTTACACAGTCACGGGGGCGTAGGATATAACAAGAGAAATATAGTCAATAACACTGTAATAACTGTATGGTGTCAGGTGGGGACTAGATTTATCAGGAGGATAGATGGAAAGTACAAAATAGTCATGGGAGTGTAAAGGAAAGCATAGAAAATATAGTCGATAATATGGTAATAACTATGTATAGTTTCATATAAATGTCTAATTGCTATGCTGTACACTTGACATTAACATAAAATAATAGTGAATGTCAAATGTCAAAATAATATTTAAAATTTTTAAAGGAGAAGGAATAGGTGAAGTAGAATAAGAGGTTCAAATTTCCAAGTATAAAGTGAGTAAGTCGTGGGGCTGCCGTGTACAGCATAGGAAACATAGTCAATAGTATCGTGACAGTGAGATACGGTGTCAGACGGTTGCTGGACTCATCATGGTGATCACTTCTTCAGGTGCATAAATGTTGAATAATTATGGTGCACCCTGATACTAATATAATATGTTAGCTAACTTTTAATAAAAATCTTCCTAAAAATAATGTATTGGAAAGATACGGGGAAAATCAAGTTGAGTTACTAGACCTTGAAAAGAAACTGTATGAGGTGTCTATACATAGCGTCACGAGGAGTGAACGGGCTCAGCCATTTGCCATCTTTATATCCTTCCTTCTGGGAGAGATGCTGAGAGGCATCATTAAAGGAAAATCAAGGTGGTCCCCCCAGATGGAAGAGGGAATGAATGTTGGACAGACAAAAATAACAGATGTTCGTTGTAGGGACACGTGTTGTGAGTTAAAGATGCATTACCCTATAATGGGAAGAAGGAATTCTTGAGACTTATCGCCCACCCTGCCCCAACCTCCCATGCTAATTTCCTTTTTTCCACCTGGACCATCAGCTTCTTCAGACAAGGCATTCTTCAGAGTTTGATGCAATGTTAGGGTATCCCTAGCAACCATGACATCCTTTCCACTTAATTAGTAGTTATTTTACTGCACAGCATTTCTCAACTGTGCACTATTAATGTTTTGCACTGAATAGTTCTTTGTTGTGGGGCTGCCCTATGAATTGTAGAAAGTTTAGCAGAATTCCTGTCCTCTACTCACTAGATGCCAGTAGCATCCCCATCTCAGTCCCAGTCTTGACAATCAAAAATACCTCCAGGCATTATCAAATGTCCCCTGGGGACAAAAGTAGCTCAAGGCCTTTCTAGATGCTGCAATGATTGTACTGCATTGCTACATTGTGTCCTAGATGCTCCTCATTCCTACACGTTGCCATGCCCTGTTTAAGCTGAGTGTCTCTCTGCTAGAGCACTAAGCAATCCTATGAAGACAGAAAGCAATCTGCCTCCACGAATGGGGATGTCCCGGCAACCACTCATAGCTTTGTTCTCATGGACAGAGCCGTCAGAACCACTAGGACTATCCTTGAACCCAAGAGAAAAGAAATGATATAACACAATCAAGGCCCTGAGAAAAATGAAGGTATTGACACAGTTATGGTGTCTTTTGAGTCAGAATTGGTTGTGAGAGCTTTATTAAAACACGGCATCAGGCTTGTAGCCCTTGTTTGAAGTGGTTCATGAAATATTTAAAAACTTCTCCTCAAAGCCAGGTCAGATTTTTGCTTCTGTCAAAATAATAAATCATTTTCCTTTTGAGAAGTACCTGGCACCTAGGCCTCAGCAAACTTTTTAGGTTTTGGGGACAAAACCAAACAAAGCATTTGATGGCTGCGTACTACCTTTGTTTATACCCAGCCACTGTCAAGCAATATTCCTAACAAGGTGTGAACTAGAAAAGCCTGCCTACCTCCTCCCTTCCATGTGCCTTTTTGACACATTAAATAAATACAGATGTGGCTTTACCCTCTCTAGGACTGGGAGTTAGCTCAGGGCCCGGCTAAATTTCATCTAACTAGCTTACACACAGCTCTCCAGAACATAACTTTGCCCCCATGGGGCCACCATGGACCCTTTTTCACAGGCTCTCCTCCAAAGGTTTGATAAGACTATTTGAAGGTAGAGCTTAATCCTCTAATTCCCCAAAAGGATGTTTTTAGTTAGATTTTTGTTTTACCCTCACTGCATCATTTCCGTATGGTCTGAAATAGATAAAAGGAATTCACTTAGGGTAGAAAACACTGAAACCTTACTTGCGTGAAGTGGTTTTTCTGACATACCATTAGGCATGGGGACATTAGCAGCAGTGCTTTCAGGGAGGGCAGTGTTAAGAACTGCAAAGGCTTTGGCCATAGCTTGTAAGTTGATTGACAGCCTTAAGCTTCCAAAGTAAATTTCTAAAACCCAAGTAATTTTTTCACAGACATGTGAAACTTCAGAATTCCAAAGGGAAAAGAGAGTTTTATTTTTAAAATAAACTTTTAAGTTTGAAAACAAAACCAGACAAGCAATGCAGAAAAAAAAAAAAAAAGAAAAACTGTTCTAAATTTCAAAGTGTGTCTTTGTGTCTGCAGAGCGTCTCCGTATTCTGCGCCACAGCTTTAATTCCGGCCCTCACTGGGACTGCTGCAAAGACTTCAGGCCGGTCACTTCCCACTTACCACTATTACATGCTCTGATCCACTTTATAAGTGGTTTCGGATGCTCTCTTCCCAAAGCCTACTTTAGATAATGTCATTCTTCTACTAAAACCTCCATCCTCATCCCTGCCTATGAAATGAATTCCAAATGCCTAGCTTTGGAGTTCTGGGCTCTCTAGGATCTAGTCCAATTTATTTTCCTCGTTTTTTTTTTTTTAAACCTTCTGCCTTATGTTCAAAACAAACAAGACTCATCAACTTTCTCTAACCTAGGAATTTACTTTTTGACTTCTATGCTTTGCCAGGGCCAGCTTCCCGGGTTTGTGACCAGTGCAGTCCCACGATGCCTGTGCTCAGAAGGACCTAACGCTTGGTTTAAAGTTCTACTATTGCCACACTGAAATTTTTTAAATTCTTGTCTTTGAGTTGTGCTTGTTGAGCGAAGTCCAGTGGATCAATGGAGCATGCACTCGAGCAAAGAACGAAGATTCCTTGACCAGCGTGTCTGCACTCTTTGATTGCCTAACATTTGTTTGTAGTGTTTGTGATGCTCCCTGCCCAGCACAGAATTCTGCTGGCCTCGCAATGATTACTGTTACTAGAGAATGAACTGTCCTCAGTGTATGTCCAGGTTCTTGGTGTCCCAAACAAAGAATTGAGCGAGACACAGAAGTGCAAGAGTGGGAGAATAGTTTATTAAAAGTAGAAGTACACTCCTGAGAAGTACGAGTGGACTTGAGCAAAAGGTGGCTCAAGGGCCCTGACTATTGAGGCCTTGGTGGTTTTTATTCTTAGAACGGGTCACACCTTTCTGGGCATTTGATTGACATTCTTGATTGATGGGGGCCATTACATCACCTGCTTTCAACCATACATGCTCCTTCCCAGAATTCAGTCTGTTATTATATAATGATATTAATGAGTTTCTGGGTATATGGATGATATTATTATAATGGCATACTGAGTCTTAGGTGAAATAAAGATTATAACTCTTACTGCACAGGTGATATTGACTGGTTTAAACCAGTGGGCCTTTTTGTATCATATAACTTCCTTGTATTATTAATAATTTTCTATAATTTTCTTTTGTGGTTGCCTAACTAGGGGTGGGGATTACTGGAAAAAGGGTGGTATGAAAGTGGCGACTATTCCAGCAAGGTGGGTCTTATGCAAGGAGTCCCAAGATCCCCCTCTTCAACTATCTACTTCACTTTCCTCTTGAGAGGTGTGATCCCCATAAATCTCTATGGGCAGCTGAGGAACTAGAGGCCTCTTCTTCTGTATCTCTTCCTGTTGAATGCGGCCACTGTCCCTACCTATCAGGGATCCATGGAACTCTCATCCTATCTGAACTGAAAGGAAGGGAGGGGTCCTGAGATCCACCTGAAAACTGTGTTGACTTCTTTTGTTGGGATGGGCTGGAAGTCCTGCTAGGGTATTATTGGTGTCCTGATGGCCTCTAGAGGAGAGAGAGATTTAGTTCATAGATTTAAAAGCATTGGCCCAAGAAGCAGGCCTCAAAGCCACTGACACAGGGTAGCTACATGCTTGAAAGTCTTTTTAGTTCCATTGAGCCTGTGGCCCCTTCCTCTAGCTTAACCGGTCATTCCTGGGGCATTGCCTACCCAGGACCTGGGTCCAGAATGGTCTGGAAAGAATGCTAGTCCACAATTATATAATCAGCAAGAAGGGGGACATGAATCACAAGTTTCAGGGTAATTAGTTAAAGTCTAACAAGTACAACTAGTTTAACTAAGGCTGGAGACAAGAGGACATTTTGGGAATACATTTAGCAAACACACATTACAAAATTTAGAATGATTAACTAAAGTTAGAGGCGGGGAACATTCTAGGAAGAATCTATTGTTTAAGTTCTGGGTAATTATCTAAAGCAGGAGGTAGGAGTCATTCTATGATTTAGGCTAGAAATAATCCAGGAAGAACTAATTAAGAGGGTGATGAAGGCTATAGACTAGGAAAAAGGTAAAACTACTGGGGAATTGAGGAACTAGGGACAAGGAAACCATAAATTTCTATATCAAGGGGCCTTTTTATTACCATAGGCCAAAAGAACAGGGCTTCAGGAAGAGGGACGATAAAAGGAAAGAGGAGGTGAAAGGAGATTGAAGAAGGAGGAGATGAGGTCATCTTTAGAAAAAGGTGCAGCTACCACACTGGTCAGAACTGGATTCTGGTGGGTAGATCCAGGACACCATCTTGCCCCTCAAGGTGAACTTTAGCTAATTATAATGGATTATAATATTATCATGATAGCCCAAAATACAAACACCCCCCGCCCCCACCCCCACCCCCCGCTACCCCCTGTGTTACCATGACAGTTCTGAGAAGGGCCACGTAAAGACAAAAATTCCTCCTCCCAATAGGAAGGAATGGTCAGCAAAAACCCACCCAGGAACACCTGAAACACCACCCCTAAATATTTTGTGGCCTCATTCATCTATAAGCCTAAACTTCTTTGTTCTTTGGGTCAGTTGCTCTTCTTCTGGGCCTGCCCTCCTTCATGCTATCTTGAGAGTATACTGTACTATTTCATTTCTTTAAGAAATCCACTGCTTGCTGGGCTTTGTTGGTGTTACTTATTCATTATGTCCTGGAATTTCTTCCTATGATGTTTACCAAAAGCCCTTGTTCTCCGGCAACACAATGAGTGGGGAGTGGGAGTTCAGAGAGACCAAGTCAGCACACAGTAATTGTGTTACATCTATGACTGAGTAGGCAGGTATCCCAATAGCCCCCCTAGACCACGCTTTTTGTTTGAACCAGAAATTGTGTGAAATACAGAAGGAAACACTAGTGTTCTAAGACACACAAATGACTGAGAAATCCTATCATCTTCTTTCTTGTTCATATTACTTCCCTGTATTAGCCAGTGTCTTATGGCATAAAAGGAAAAGGTACAATAGGGCAACGCATCATTCTTTTTCCTTCTAGTCTTTCCTTACTCATCAGTAAGCTGAAGTGTGGGGAGTGTTGGTAGAATGTGCGCTTATCAAGAAGTGGCATAAAAACAGCTGAGTAGGAACAGTGTTTCCATTGTTCTGGTAGAACAAAATACATATGCATTTGAATGCCATAAAATAAAAATTCTCTAATTTTGATGCTTTGTCATGAGTTAATGCTCTCATATTTGCATTTAAAACTGGTGTGGCATGATCAAAAAATGAAATGTAAAATTCATGTTAATAATTTAAAATTGTAATTTTCTTTACTTTGAACAACATTAAATCGCAAATAAAAAACACCATGCCAACTCAAGAGAGAGAAATTGCAGAAGGCAGGAAGAAGTTTTACATTTTGGGGACTTCAGTGGCACTTTTCTTCCTGCCTTTTCAATAAGAGGCCCTGTATTTTCATCTTGCACTGCTTCTTGTCAATTATTTTCAACTTTTATTCTTCTCTAGAAAGCCTCTCCCCATCCCGTTTCCTCTTTACTACTCCTCCATCTCTGCCTGTCAAAATCTAACCTGATTCTTCTAGAAACTCCACTCAAATACCTCCTTTTCCGGAGGTGTCCCTCATCCTTCCAGAAATGATTGATTACATGGCCCGGGGCAACTGTGAGCTACTTAGCAAAGTAATTTGGCATATACAGTAGACTGTCCGCTAACTGGAGCCCAAGCCACTGGCACGCGTAAACAACCAGCAAAGGGGAGTTGCCAGTTACTTGAGTTCCAGTTAGTAGAGAGCCTATGTACATTTATCTGGCATCTACAAATCCCCATGGGTGCTGGTTAACTGAGAATCTACTGCATTCACTTACCCTTTTGCTTCCCTATGGCTCTTAACACATCTTGTCCTTAACTGGTCCTCTGTAAGTCTTCGTATGGAGAGGGCGATGACAGGGCCAAAGCTGCTTTGGCTGCCTACAGCTCATGTGCATAGAGATAAAATGTTCGTCTCAGTTTATTGTAGCCCCGACAACCAGAGGGTATCCCTAGACTCCCAGGTCACCTCAATAATATCTAATGTGGGTTTTTTTTTCAGTACTAACGAAAACTACAATATATGATGGTTTTATTTGCTCCAAAATTCAACCTGATCTACTGATATAAACTGAATTGTGCCCCTCCCCCAAATTCATATATTGAAACACTAACCCTGCCCTCCACCATGTGGCTATATTTAGAGTAAGGAAATAAGTTAAATGAGGACAAAAGGGTGGAGCCCGCACCCAGTAGAATTAGTGTCCTTGTAAGAGGAGACACCAGAGCTCATTCTCTCTCCACCATATGAAAACTGCAAGGAAGAGGCCATCTGCAAGTCTTGCCTCATGGGCTTATTACTTCCAGTATGTACTACAGGGAGCTCTGTAATGTGCCCCACTCCTACTCTGGTCTAGGCACCATGCTGGGTGCTGGGTACACACAGGCAAATTAGATATAGTCCCTGACCTGGGGAAGGACAATGGGGAAGAATGGAAAGAGGGGGCATTGGTACACCCAAGGAGAAAGTCATAACCACTTGATGCCCAGTATGGTATATACAGCTACATGGACCCTCCAGCATAGACCACTCACATCTACCTGTTATTGCTAAATGAAAACACACATATGTTAAGAATCAACCAAAAGCAAGGAAGGTCCCAGGGAAAGAGGCATAGATGGCACAGTTCCTTATCTCTGTAGCCTCCCTTGGAGCTCAGAGAAAACCAACCAATTTAAAAAACTCTGGGAAAACATTTCCTACACTCCTCATAACACCAGACCCACCAGATATAATTTCTCAAATGTGAATATCACTATAAATTTTGGGAGAAGGCACCAATATTTTACTCTTTGGAACTACAAGATCTTCATCTACTTTAAATTGAATTATGTTTATATGTCCTGTGATTTCATTAAATTATTTGATAAGTGTGGACTTTAATGGAACAGGAATGTTCTAATAAACCACTGTTTTATCCAATAGATGTTTGCTTGCAGGTAGTATAGGAAAAACCTAGTAGTTTTTAGTTCTTGTTGAATTGGGTGAGGTTTATTATGATTAAGAGATTTGTTTGTTTGTTTGTTTGTTTGTTTGTTTTGAAAGCTTTGTAAAATAACAGACACTTCTAACATTCATCTTAATCTATGGTAACTTCTGTCCCTAAGATTCCCCCTTTCTTTGTTAAGCTTATTTGAACAGAGAGTTCAGCATTTAAGTTATACTTAAAGTTAATTCTTTTTATTTTATTTACTTATTCATTTTAAAGATTTATTTTATTGTTTGAGAGAAGGTGAGAGAGAGGAGGGAGGGCCCACAGCAGTCTTCATAGTTGTACATCATTAGTTATGACATAGTTTCATTCCACACAGGTGGATATGGGGCCACACAGGGCGGGAACTGAATTGGGGGCCTCACACACAGGATGTGAGAATCTTCACCATGGGGCTTGGTGGTTGCAGTTCAGTTTATGGGTTTGCATGGGCTGGAGCTGGGATTCATTCCCTGGATCTTGTGGTTGCAAGGCAAGTGCTCAACCTGCTGAGCTATCCCAGCATTCCAGCTACCTTTTTTTTAATGAGCAATAATCATGTTATATTTCCCAAAGTTTGGTTTTCATTTCTTAATTTTACTAATCTCTTAACTTTACCATCACATTGACAATATCTTTTATTTCTACATTGCTTTCTACATTTTAGAGATTTGGAACTATTTCCAAATCTAAGGGAGGCAAATTAGTATACTGGTTAGA